>OX377202.1:90498742-90612257 GCA_947396885.1 Heligmosomoides polygyrus polygyrus
CAGCCTACGAAGACCCATGTCACATCACGTGGTGTATGATAAGTCAAGTTTCTCGAGATAGTGCTACGGCGTCCGCGGGAGCCGACGCGCACTCGCAGAGCCCGGCAAGTGTGAGAAGTATGCGAGGGTCCCTTATGCGAGGACGGCATCGGGGGCAACTGAGCTAGTCCGAAAGTCCCGTAACGTAAGCAGGACCCGCGTGGCTACGCTGAATGTGGGTACGTTGACGGGCCGCTCGTGCAAGTTGGTTGAAGCACTGGAGCGAAGGAGAGTTGATTCCTGTGCGGTGCAGGAGACGAGGTGGTACTGCCGCAAGTCAAGAGGCATAGGACGAGGTTTCAAGGCCGTTCTATGTGGAAGTCCCAGGACCACCAGCGGTGTCGGAATAATCGTCTCCGAACGATTTCGTGACTCGATTGTAAGCGTCGAGCGCTTTGACGATCGATTGATAAAGATCGTTGTCGCCGCTAAGGAGCGACTCTATCACTTCTTCTCTGCGTATGCTCCGCAGACTGGCTGCTCCGATCAAGCCAAGGATGAGTTTTGGAACCCGCTTGATGAGAAGACAGCAGAGGTACCATCGAATGATGTCATCATAGTCGCTGGTGACCTTATTGGACACGTAGGTGCCGCGAAGGACGGGTACAGTTGTCATGCTGGTTTCGGATACGGGTCTCGTAACCCCGATGGTGAGCGTGTTCTTGAGTATGGGGAATCGCATAGCCTCACCATTCTGAACACCGTTTTCCGAAAACGCGACTCCCACCTCATCTCATATTATAGTGGGAGCTCCAAGTCTCAGATAGACTTTGTGCTTGTGTAGGATCGTGACCGAAATCTCGTCACAGACGCGAAGGTCGTGCCGTATTGAACGGTCGCCCCACAGCATCGTCCGCTGATCTGTACTTTGAAGATCGCCTCTCCGAGGCTGAAGCAGGTCGAACGATGCGGTGCTGCAAGAATCAAGTGGTGGCGAATGAAAGAGAAGGAAGCAGCTGTGATTTCTCGCGTGCGGTTACCGACAGTTACGCCAAGCAGCAAGGTTGGAACTCGGCACTACGAAGCCTGGACGACGCAAAGTCGACAAGCAGGCATGGCTGTGGACAGACGATGTGAAAGCGAAGGTTCAAGAGAAGAAGTCGCTGTATCATGTGTTTCTCGGCGACAGAACAGCCGACAACTGGCAGGAGTATCAGAAGGCGAAGAAGGCTGCAAAGAAAGCCGTGGCTGTTGCAAATCGGCCATCTTCTGACAGACCGCAAAAAGGCGCTGAAGTGATGGCGTGATTACTTTGAGGAAACTTCCACTATGGAATTTCCTCATCCGGCTATCCCTTCTGTGGCTTCTGTTCACGGTCCCGTTTACAAGATCACTGTGGAAGAAACAGAAGCGGCTCTGAAAGTACCGGAGTGTTGGCACAACAGTACGACGATTCCGATTTGGAAGAAGAAGGGCAGTCCTGCAGACTGCTCCAATTATCGTCCGATTCGCTTGCTTTCGCACAGCATGAAGATCTTCGAGCGAATCCTCGACAGAAGAATCCGTGAAATCGTCAAGCTCTCCGACAACCAGTGCGGTTTTGTGTCTGGTTGTGGGACCATTGATGCTATACACGCCGCCCGCCTCCTGGTGGAGAAGCATCGTGAGAAACAGAAGCCGGTGCATATCGCCTTTCTCGACCTGGAGAAGGCCTTCGACCGCGTACCGCGTGAGGTTATATGGTACTCCTTGCGACAACACAACGTACCTGAGGAACTCATGGAGTGGGTGCAGATGCTCTACTCTTGCCCAAAGAGTAGAGCATGGAACCTCAATGGAGTTTCACATCTCTGTTGGGGTGCACCAGGGTTCTGCGCTTTCTCCACTCCTCTTTGTTGTCGTCATGGATGCCATTACGCGAGATCTTCAGCAGCCTGTTCCATGGACGCTGCTTTATGCTGATGACGTGATGCTCGCTTGCGAAGAGAAAGACGATCTCGAGCGGCAGGTGCAAGCTTGGTGCGATCGTCTGGCGAGGTTCGGACTCAAATTGATCGTCAAGAAGACCGAGTACCTAACGACTGACGTGAACGAGTCCTGCTCCATTAAGATTAACGGTACTGAACTTGCACGCACTTCGGTGTTTAAATACCTGGGATCAGCAATAGCGTCTGACGGCGGTCTGATGGTTGAAGTGAACTCACGCGTGAGTGCAGCTTGGTCCAAGTGGCGTTCGCTGACTGGCGTGCTCTGCGATAGGAAGATACCAGAGTACCTGAAGTCGAAGATTTACAGAGCCGTCGTGCGCCCGGTAGCGATGTACGGCGCTGAGTGTTGGCCTGCGACTAAGGATGTTGAAACGCGCCTAAGCGTCATGGAGGCGAAGATGCTGCGCTGGACGGCTGGAGTCACCCGCATGGACCGCATTCGAAATGATGCTATTTGGCAAAAATTCGGTGTCGCGCCGATAGCCGACAAGATGCGCGAAGCTCGCTTGAGATGGTACCGCCACGTTCTGCGTGGGAAAGAAGACAGCGTCCGCAAGATAGACCTTGAGTTGGAAGTATCTGGAAAGCGGCCTAGAGGACGCCCGAAGAAGCGTTGGTCCGATACGTTACACAAGGACATGAAAGTAGCTGGTGTCCACCCTGATCAAGCGCAGGCAATTTTCGCGCGTCGGGCCCGCGGGACCGCGGTATATTGCGCTCGTGTGAGATGATATTTTGTCACCTTAGTTCAGCATAAATTGAATTTTCAAAATGCACTCCACGAATCTGATATCCGTTCTCTAAATATTGGCTTCGTTTTTTGCGATATTCCCTAAATCTTTTCTTTTCGCAATAAGCTTTCCTCCTTTCTCACAAACTCGGTTTCTGCAACCTCACCTGCGAGTATTTTTGCTTTAAACAATAATTATAAAAAACACCAAAACTCATAATAAAAGCAGATCGACGGCAAGGAATCTAGCTAAGAGGATTAAGACGAAATGCAGTGACTGCAACAAATTCTGTTGTTTAGATCGCTTTCAAACAACTCATAGCTGTTGATTGTCGATTAAAAAAGTTTTTTTTCTAGACTTTATTTGTGAAGTTAATCTCCTTAGTGATGTTTGATAACATCCAAGTAGTTGTTATTCGTAATCGTGCCTGCTTGTTAAATTATTGAACGAAGTCTCAAAAATAACTTCAATGGACAGCTGGACGATGCCATAATAGGTTGCCTCTGATATATTCTCACATAGCCATGTCACCCGTAGCTTATCGCCTAATTACTTAATTGATCGAAATTTGAGAAGCGGATATCAGATTCGTGACCAGCACCTCAACTAACTCCATTCAGAGAGTTTGGACAAAAGTGGTAACAACACTAGTTATCGATATGGGTGGTAACCGGACGTAGTTTATCAAACGGACATCGCCACTGTGTTCACCATCTTAAATAACCTTAAATAACTTCCCTAGACAAAGTTTGGACAAAGGTAATGTCACTCTGATCGAAATAATACTGTTGCCCACCACTGCGCGACATGATCGTCAACTTGTTAAGAGAGGATTTGTCGCTTCCTACAGGAATCCCACTGCTAACATTGGCAAGATGCATTCCGCTGATCAGCCAGAAGAATCCTTTCTCTTTTGGTCTTCCAATGACTCATGGACCGTCTCCTCCGTCATTCGTCATTGCGCACGGGCCATAATGTGCAGAAGCGCGTGGCCGCACGTCGCGGACGCTCAACCTTCTAACTGCAATCGCGCAGCGGCGCGAGTATGGAAGGCTCCCAAGTTAGGAGGAACAAGTAAAAATACACTCCGCGTGAGCAACAAAAGACGAATTACAGAAAACAATGCCCTATCGAAAAGTCAGTCATTCGCCTTCAAGTTGGTCATAGGGGTGACTACGGAATCTGCACCTGCGTTCCACAGCATTTCATAGGTTAAGAAAACATCTTGAATTTAGCTCCAATTATTATAACTCTGTTTCATTGCGTTTGTACGTGGCAGTGATAATTTTCACACCTTGATAGAACTCGAGATTTTTCGAATCACTTAAGTCTTGCTTAGTTGCCCTAAATTAACATGAGAAACCTTCGTTGTTAGAGCTGTTCGCCCTTTCTCCGCAAATCAAGGACAACTACCTAAAACGCAAACGCATTGCAGATAGGTGATCACTAACATCAAGCAAGTTCTCAGGATTTCTTCTTGAAGAATGGCATGCTTAAAAAAGCTGAAATTAGTAAAACATTTTCCAGCTACTTCAGAATCAAGCGTATGTACAGCGTAGAAAAGTGGAGTTCGCAGACAATTTTTTTCAGAACATTCTTGGTTTCCAAATTGAATATAAAACCCTTACTGATTGCAGATGGTTTGCTTGAGTGTGACGTCCAAGAGCAGCTTATCGGTGAGACATGCTTTCTGTACAATGTGGAGGCACCACACGACGCGTCCTCATCGTTATGTAAGAAGATAAGCAAAGATTATACTTACGATCTCCATAAAGTCACCAGTCGTTTTGAGCAGAAGTGGATTTCAAGTACGTTTCCGTCATATTCAGCGATTTATCAACTGCATGTGAAAAATAATTGTATCATTGAGAACTACTTGAAGGCACTAAAACTTGCAAAATTCGCTCAGTGTACCTAAAAAAGCATCAATTTTAAAATAATTAGAAATGTCCATTATACACCCTGCTTTCAACACGGGCCTGTTCTCACAAAATCGTTGATAGAGGTGACAGTGTAATGAGTTTTCGAAGACGACGAAGGATGGAGTGGTAGACATATATAGCATGTTTTTCCTAGCAGGTTTGAAAAAAGCGCCAAGATACTTAACTGAGCTATACTTCTAGTTTAGTGTCAATCTTAATTTTGTTTATTGAATAAAAATTCATATGTTACAACAATATCGAACCTACGAAAAATAGTTACAAAAAAAGGAAACAAAAAATCGTAAAGCAACATAGTTTAAGTCCGAGGACAACAAAAATGCAATCAAATTTAGTCTAACGGTAGAAACACTTGAGTACGTATAGCCAGGTGTTTTATGAGCATGTATTTGAAAACATTTAATGAGGTCGGTAAAGCTGCTGTAAAACCGTTTACAAAAAACTGAGTCTAACAGGCAAGCCTGGACCTAGACGATTTTCATTCGAATCTGGATACTGAATTTGGAATTAAAAAAATCGCGTTTTTCGCATGTATTCGGATCCTCATCTTCTCAAAACCACTTTTCGATTATGAGTGAATGCTCGAAAATTGCGGGCATTTGAAACCATTCCAATTTTCAAAAATTTTGCGAGAGCACAATTATAGTTGTGCTTATAGTTGGTCTTATACTGGTTGTTTCAACCAATAACAACAAGTGACAATAAACTGTGATTTTGACAAGAGCCTGATAAACGTCTTTAAGTGATAAAATGCAATTTTTGTAAAGGTGATTACAAAATACACATGTATGCATGTATCAGTAAAATGCTAACAGACTATTTCTGTGGGCCACTTCAAGCAGTTTTGGCATCGTTGAGAGCCCTTTCTTATTGCGTGCTCCGATGGGAATACGGCGTCCCAATTGCAACGAGTCTATGTGCCTGTGTATTCTAGCAATCCTTTTGCTACGTCGGTTTCGGTAGTTATTGCCTATTGTAATTGTATGCTAGAGTCTGCGTATGTGAGACAGGCGTGCCTCTTCACATATGGAAGCTCGTCGAGATCGTTGCCAAGCGTCGCGTCCGTAGTGCATTAGAAAATGTTCTGCTTTACCATGTGCAGATCAGAGCAATTCCTCATTAAACGTGCACTAATACTGCGATGGCTTTATCGCCATCGGAAAACGCGCTCTATGAACGTCAAAATCGTCATTCTTTTCAAAACCAATCCACGCGCGAATTTGAAACAGCGTACAGTAACTATGCGTAGAAGCACGCTTTTTTGTTAACTTTGTGCAAATAGGTTCGAAGGAGGGAGGGTAAACACGCGCCACCCAAGCCACACTGTAACCGCCGGCCCCTAACCAGGGAATGCAGTCAGGTTCCCATGAAACTTCGGATTGAGACCTTCTCGAGAGGCTGATCACAGAATTGTAAACCAAGATTGCTAAATGGATCTCCTAAGCGAGATGTGGTCGGCGAAAGCAGCGTTGTTGGGTAATCAGAGGTCCGGTTATTTGCGCTGTCAGCAACGGTAGCGGCCCAGTGGTAGTGTTCGCTTCACAGGATTGGGGTTGTGGGTTCGGTTCCCGTCGGTTGCGGCGTTTTTGCATTTTGTGACATATCTATGACGAGGACTTACAATCTCATTTTTAGCACATTTTTGAGCTAATGGCTGATGGAGACTTGCATTTACGTATGTTAGGATAATCGAAGAGGGAAATATGTTTCTGGTAACATTTCATTCATGACGTGAAGGATGTCAAAAATTTCAAAGCCTGCGTTCACAGTGGGTGGTAATGCTTCCTCCTCCGCCTCCCTTGTGATTGATTGATTGAAGTGATTTCCTTTCATCAGTTCATGGGGCAAGGACATTGAAGCGATGGCGCGATTACTTTGAGGAAATCTCTACAGTAGAATTTCCTCATCCAGCCATCCCCTCAACGGCTCCAACCCACGGCCCCGTTCAGAAGATCACCGTGGAGGAGATTGAAGCGGCTTTAAAGAAGATGAGGCCAGGCAAAGCGACTGGGCCCGACGACGTGGCAGCAGAACTGTGGAAGTCGAAGTTTTGGTACCCTGCTGAGTGGTTGGCGAAGTTCTTTAATCAGGTTGTGGCGGAGAAAAAAGTGCCTGAGATTTGGCGCCAAAGTACGACGATTCCGATTTGGAAGAAGAAGGGCAGTCCTGCAGACTGCTCCAATTACCATCCGATTCGCTTGCTTTCGCACAGCATGAAGATCTTTGAGCGAGTTGTCGATGGACGAATTCGGGACATCGTCCAGCTTTTTAGCAATCAGTGCGGCTTCGTGGCTGGCTGTGGCACCATTGATGCCATACACGCCGCTCGCCTCCTGATAGAGAAGCATCGCGAGAAACAGAGGCCAGTGCATATCGCCTTCCTCGACTTGGAGAAGGCCTTTGACCGCGTAGCGCGTGAAGTGATATGGTACGCCTTGCGACATCATGGAGTTTCCGAAGAGCTCATAGAGTGGGTGCGAATTCTCTACTCTTGTCCAAAGAGTCGAGTGCAAGCTGCAGCTGGAACCTCGATGGAGTTCCCCATCTCTGTCGGGGTACACCAGGGTTCTGCGCTTTCCCCACTCCTCTTTGTTGTCGTCATGGATGCCATCACACGAGATCTTCAGAAGCCCGTCCCATGGACGTTGCTTTATGCCGATGACGTGATGCTCGCTAGCGAAGATAAAGGTCAACTCGAGCGAGAGGTGCAAGCTTGGTGTGATCGCTTGGAGCGGTTTGGACTCAGATTGAACGTGAAGAAGACCGAGTATTTAACGACGGACGTTACCGAGTCCAGCTCCATCAAGGTTAACGGCATCGGGCTTCCACGCACTGCGGTCTTTAAGTACCTGGGATCAGCAGTCGCGTCTGACGGCAAACTGATGGTCGAAGTGAATTCACGCGTGAGTGCAGCTTGGTCCAAGTGGCGCTCGTTGACTGGGGTGCTCTGCGATAGGAAGATACCGGAGCGCTTTAAGTCAAAGATCTACAGGGCAGTCATCCGGCCAGTAGCGATGTACGGCGCTGAGTGTTGGCCTGCGACCAAGGAAGTTGAAGCGCGCCTCAGCGTCATGGAGACGAAGATGCTGCGCTGGACGGCAGGAGTCACTCGCATGGACCGCATCAGAAATGATGCTATTCGGCAGAAGTTCGGTGTCGCGCCGATAACTGACAAGATGCGCGAAGCTCGCTTACGATGGTACGGCCACGTTCTGCGTGGAAAGGAAGATAGCGTCCGCAAGATAGGCCTTAAGTTCGAGGTGGTAGGAAAGCGGCCTAGAGGGCGCCCGAAGCAGCGCTGGGCTGATACGTTACATACGGACTTGAAAGCGGCTGGCGTCCACCCTGATCTAGCGCTGGATCGGGAAAGGTGGCGTCATGACACCAGAATAGCGGACCCCGCTACGAAGCGGGACAGACGCTGAAGAAGAAGAAGAAGTAGAAGAAGTTCATGGGGCAAGAACTTTGATTCGCACTGCCGTGGCTTGCTATACTTGAGACTAGAGAAAATGGGAGGTTATAAAGAAATTGATGTGCGTTATCGTGTACCGTCCTTGTCTTTGAACCGATTGCTCTGCTGAAAGTACGTCACCTAGCGCTCATTTGGTCCTAGTATATCTTCCAATGAAGATGAAAGATTGCGACAAGATCCTTAAAAAATTGCATAGTCAATCAATCGATCGAGCTTTTCCACCGCCATCGCGCTCCAGGCAATCATCCAAGGGCGATAGCTGCAGACAGCTAGGGAGCTGATCGCATGCCGCGTCGCGTCTCACCGCGTTGTGGCTGCGACAAACATCGAACTCCGCCATTTTTTCCTGCTCGTTGCTGCAACAGCAGCAACGGCAGAGTGAAGGCCGCTTTAGCAGATTTTAGTCTACATATCTGTGACCACCGTCTCGAGCTCTTTCACACGTGATATACGTCTTAATCCAAAGTTCTATGGGAAGCTGACGGCATTTCCTGGCAATCGTCAGCGAGAGAGAGAGTTTAGTGTGTACGCGAAGCGCGACGCGTGTAATGATAAATGGCTAGGCTAAATAAATACACTCGTCATCCGTTTTTGCGCGTCAAAAACGGGACGGAGCGACGCACTACGACGCAGCTTCACGTAGTGACCGAGCTCATTCCGTGAAGCTGCTGAAACCAGTGTAGACGCGCGTTGACGCCAGGTGCCAAATGTGAAGCGAAGTGTGTCATAAGCGTGCCGCCACCCAGCCCTTGAGGCCTAATCATACTGGGGCGAAAGCGGCACGCGGCAAGTGGGGCGACGGCCACCTCCGCGACGTCCGGCGGTCGCGTTAGAGCACGTTATAGGCATCGGGACCGAAGTCCCCGTGTATGAAGCGCCGCCAGGGATGACTTGAAGCATTTCAGCCAGCGGCCGTCGCAGCCCTATGCTTCATCATCACCGCGGTGCATCATCTCGTTGCGCTATAAATATGGGAGCTTATCATTACAGCACATTGCGCCGCGTTGCGTGCACACTAAACGCTTCCTTAAGCCCGTAGCAGAGGTTTATTAACCACTATTATCCATACGGAGCTCTCAGTGCCTCCTACTCAATGCAATGCGTTGAAGATTCGGCAAAAACGAAACATGCTCTGTTACTAGTTTGGGGTGGAGATTCTTCTTATATTATTCGACTTTGCCGTTCCGGCGTGCCGATTGACTTGTTGATAAGATACCCCTTCGCTGCAATTGTACGGGCGCCGTTTGTGGTAGGATATCCAGAATAGTTTACGCACGTATTCATACCTCGTTTGATTAGTTGTGATAGATGAGAAGCTAGTCAGGTTTTTGCAAGGAGTTCATTGCCGATGCAATGTTATTATGCTGTTTAAGCTTTCTTCTCGAACTTCGGTTTGATGTGGGTAGGTAACACCAACGAAGAGTTGGAAAATCTGGACGTCATACAATTCGAAGGTTAGAATTCTTCATTTGTATTATTTGTATTTTTCTTAATTCCTCGGCAGTAAAGCCATCTTTGCATCTACTCTTCTTAACAACTCCTAAGCCATAACTTACAAGGTGTACGAAGAATCCTTGCCTCATCGTCGTGTTTCTACCGCTAAACCGACAAATGACAAAACTTTGACATGAAACGTGAATAACGCTTTATTTGAATCCTCTAAAACACAGAGTTTGAAAAATCCTCCTCCATTCTTAATACAGGCCCACAGGGCGACTTTATACCTCATCCACTGCTGCACGCAGGTAGTCCAAGTCGAGTTAGTCTCTGAATGTTTGATGTGAATGCGTCGGACTTTCCAACTTTGATGGGACTGGTGCAGGCTTTGCTTTTAGGAAACGACCAAGTAGAAAGTCGAAAGGATTAAGATCAGGTGCCAGATTCATCAGCGACTTATCGAGATTTAACAGAGAAATTACAGCCGAAATTCCTGATAACGCCAGCATTTTTCTATTTCGCGTGCTAAAAAAACGCGTTAATTCTCGTTGCTGAATCCGGCCCCTGGTGAAGAGGCCTTCTCCTTATGAAGTTCGGTTGTTGGGTGCAACACCACTCCTGTTTGGACTGCATCACGGTCCAATACGGTTTGGTGGTTCAAAGCCAAATCCCTTCCTTAGGGTAGTACGCAATATTTATTTCGTATGTGGTACATGTGCCAGAAGGGAAGAAACCAGATGACAGAGTGTTTAATATTTGTTGTACTCCTCTCATGGTTTCTGGCCTTTCCTGCGTCTCCATGGCCTGGAGGGTTAGTGCCTCTAGCCATGTCCGAGCCGCGAGCTTGCCCTGTGGGACGCCTGCTCTGCAGCCTCGGCGGGCAGTCATTGCTGCGGGCCTCGACTGCGGTTCCGGCTGTATTCGCGGGCGAGATGGCAGCGCTGCGACGGCGGAGGCTGTGGGCAGAAGCTTGATCCGATTGAATCCGCTAGTGCGAGCGGTGTGAGAGGGTGACTCTGCCCTGAGTCGGCTGCTTATATGTATATTAGGTTGGAAAAAAGTTTTCATTTTTTCAAAGATTTATTCCTTCATAACTACAATGTCAAATCAATTGAGATAAACTCCATTTTGTTCCACTATACTTCTTCAAAGAATGAGTACTTTTCTAATTCCTCTCGCAGTTCTGGAATCGTACCATTGCTGAGTCCAATTTTTGAGGTCTTCGTTCATTTCAAAATATTTCTCTCCAATTTCTTGTTTGAGAGCACGGAAGAGATGGTGGTTGGTAGGGACGAGGTCAGGGCTATACGGTGGATGTTGCATTACCTCTCAGCCCAGCTCCTTTATTGTTTCTCCTGTGAGTCTTGCAATATGTGGTTTTACACTGAGTGTCTGACAGGGCATGTGGAATCCAAGCTCCAAATCTTCATGCAAAGCCAAGACCCTTCAAATGCATTCCCACCATCCTAAGAGACAATTCGAGATTTTCTGCCAACCTGACGTGCTGTAGATTCTTTAATGAATTTTATGAAGAATGCTGTGCCAAAAATGGCCATGAGGTAGATCTGGCATTGAGTCTTAAAAATTAGATAGATAAGAAGCACAAGAATGGTCTTGACCTTTGTCCGCGTGCGAACAGAAGACAAGTATGATAGGATTATCGAATCAGCAATAAATACCGGCAGTGTGTTTACAAGGAGAACGGTAAAAAACTTTTCGAAGTTTGAGGAGACTTTTTTCCAACCTAATACCTTTGCCGCGGGGCGGGCACTGTGCCCACAGAGCCTGTTGGGGACGTACCGCCTATTGATCTCGCTGGCAGGCGGACTGGCTCCCGAGCCGATTATTGATTGCAGTTTCATGATTCCGTGGCACGTACGTCATGACAGCTCCTGAACGACCTTGGCCTTATGAGTTGGAGCGGAATCTTGTTGAAAAATCCACAGTTGCCCGTAGGAGATAGAACGGTTCTAAAGGAAGAGTACAGAAAGTCCGAGAATATCTTTAATGTTCCTCCTAATAGAGGCAGCTCGCATCCAGCTCTCGACCCATGTTCCGCATACTCCGTATATCGCTCTCCAGATTTTTTTTACAAACCCTCTTCTGAGGGAAACTTCTATCGTCTTCGTAGTCGCAGAAGACAGATGTCGACCATTTCGTGTATTGACTGATCCTGTTTCCCGGCATCGGCGAAGAGTTACCTTGATGTGCCCTTTCGCCAAACGCACAATAATCTAGCGCTCGATTTCATTAACCAAACCTTGAAAATCAAACCCTTTCAAAAGTGAAACTTTTTGAACTTTGAAACTTGAAACATAAAGTGTTGATCAAAATAGTGCCAGCTAATTAAGATTGTGAGGTCGAAGGACATTCTCAATAGTTACGGAACTGTTCAAGGCTGGGCAAAGACTTACCGTCCCATGTATAAAAATCTTTTGCTATTTTAGAAATCCAAGAAATTTTGTGTTGGATAGAAAGAGCGTAGCTACCCTCCAACATTTCTGTGGGGGCTCCTTCGCTACTATTCAAGATTAAGTGTTCCTTCAAAATATTAAAAGTCTGAAAACATTAAAGAAACACCAATTTCTTCGGATTTGACCAAATCCGGAGAGTTGCTGGATCAGGAAAAACCTACGCAAGCACAATGTAACGCCCTTACACTCCAACTTCGACAATAATCGCACGCTTGATGGATTTCCTTGGCGGACATTAGAACGAAGAGAATCATCTGAAGTTCACGGAGAAATATTCCCAGATATTTCTGAATGCTGCATCGCTTAAACCAATTCAACCGCAGATTCTACCAAAGCTATAGGGCGTGCGAGCTTGAAATTTGTTCCGTTATACACCATCGTCTATCAGGAGCCCAATCGAAAGAACTCATCATAATAAGGATTCCCTTGCTGGAGGCAGTATGTCCCTTTGTTATTAGCACTTTCAGTACTGAGCGATTGAGGGATATCGCCGTGTGTGAACGCCTTTGAACTTGACATCAAGCGAAAATGGAGTATCAAAGCAATTCCCTCCACGTTGATTTCCTCCACTCTTCAATCTAATCAGGAGATGCAGGGATGGATATCGCCACGCTTCAAGAAAAATTGAAAGTTTGGCCGAGCTCAGTTTGTGAAGCGGCTGAGGCCAGCGTTGACGCGCGCTGTGGCCGTGCGTCAAATGTGAAGCGAAGTGTGCCATATGCTTGCCGCCACCCCTGACGCAGATGCACGCACTCTGCGTTTCCGCCCTATCTTTTACAAATAGAACTGCCTCAACGATGCTGAGTGTGCCCAGTTCTTCTCAAACGCTCTCTTAAGGGCGCGAGAGCAGAGAAAGAGAGTTCATTCGAGAGAACGCCGTGCCCCCTCTGCCAGAGTGCTTGCGACGACTTATCGCAGTGCGGTTCACTGCGCCAGCGTTTGAAATAAATAGACGATGCAATACTTAGAGATTTCGAGCCATGAGCAAACCTATGAAGTTGTCGATTTCGTATTGGTAGGCCACATGTCCCTTTGAGAACAGCGATCATTTTGTTAGTATTTAGTAGTACTGTTTGCTGTATGTAAGACCAATAACAATAAGCACCTCAGAAGTTCCGGCAGAATAATGCATACGACCTGGGGAATGCCCGTATCATGATGCAGTTCCCCTAGACTTTCCACTTCTTAACATGTTCTAGCAATACTGTGCACACGACGTGGCTTTTATTCGCTTTTAACAAACCAAAAATTATAGGGAGAACAAGTGCTCCATCCTCAACATCTCTTCAACGTCGGCACTATCTTCAGACAGTTCAGAAACATAATTTATTTGCGTTAATCAGTGCTTTCGTCCTCAAACTGTTGTGGAGCACTCCTTCGGCCATAGCACCTGCGTGTCTCCCACCCCCTCCCCCCACTCCGATCGGTTAAATCTGGGAGAAAACCACCGGTCAGGCGATCGATAATATCGATCGATACTGGCCTCCACATTGAAACTTTCCACCTGATGTGGAGCACTCCTTCGGCCATAATACCCGCGTGTCTCCCACCCCCTCCCCAACCCGATCAGTTAAAACTGGGAGAAAACTACCGGCGTGTCTCCCACCCCCTCCCTCTCCACCCTGATCGGTAAAATCTGGGAGAAAACCACCGGTCAGGACCTCGATTAGACCCAGGGCTGAAGTTTCGTGCCGCTTGAACGACACTCACAGAAAACCGATAATATTGATCGATATCGATTGGTCCAATTCCGATTCGTGTTCAGCGACCTCGATTAGCCCCAACGCTGAAGTTTCGTGCCGCTTGAACAACATCCGCAAAAATCGATAATATGCACGGTCGCCGACGTGCGCGGCACGTCTACGGCTCGCCATGCACGGTCGCCGACATGTTCTGCTCGTCTACTAAGTCGCCAGGCGCGTAGAAGCCGCCTGGGTATTTTCCGCTAATTTCTTGCCTTAATTTATGCCCCGTAATTTCCTCTATTTTATGACTCATCGCCGATCGACAGTGTGACTCATCGCTTAGCGGATTATTATATAGTATGATAGTTTTTTCGTACTTGTCCTACAACCTGTACGTCAACGTTCTAAATTCATGGATCATTCTGCTAAGTTTTTATACCTGCATTTGTAAAAAAGTGTCTCACCAAACAATGTGTCTCTGCTAACGGTATTGTTCAGGAAAGATTCTGGCTGGAAGGCAAGGTAACCTCGTCCCACACAAGGGCAGCATTAGTTCCTATGTGATAGTGACACGAAAAGGTTCTATGGCTAAGATTCGAGCTGGTTATCTCGCACCCATGATGCCCGATTCGTATATTCCTACTCTTTGTTCTCGCCCAGCAACGCCAAAGAAAGCATGTAGGTTTCATTTTCAAATGGAGTTCCTCCTTGTTGTTGGAGCGATGTATTGAACCCATATAATCGGTTTTTCGCAAACATAACAACCAGCTTCTGTGTTCTTATTGATTAGTATATGTTATTTATCGACACTAATAAGGTAGGGTCTGAAGTGTATTTCTCCACGAGAGAGAGCCATCATAGGAAGTATCTCCATCACTCAATTAGTATAAACATGGGTTTCTTTCTTTGTCAAGCCATTATACCCTAGGAGTGAGTAAGTTTCCTTGGAGTACTATGGATTCTGCTGCATGGCACTCCACGAACGCTGAGGAGTCAAGCGGCTTAGGGCACAGTGGATAGTGGCGTTGCTTCATAGAAGAAAGCTTGGGTTCGATTCTCGTGCAAATTTTCGCATTTCAGCTGTCTGGTTCAGATTTGAGGAGTCCGACGGTAACATAACTTTCAAGAGTTTTCGGTGCATTTTCCAGGTACACGCTGTGAAAAGTGATTTTTGCGATTTGTTTATTAGTGATCAGTTTTAAGCTATTAGGTTGTCCCATAAGTCCCCACCGTTTTTTCAGCGATTCACTGCGGATTTCGCCGGCGGTCTCTTTCATAGCGCTATACAGCTTTCGAAAGAGAATGATTTGCTCTATCATAAGTTGTATTGATTTCTTTTTTCATCCTGAATTTTGTCATTTTTAGGTCGTTCAAATGAAAAGTGAAAGGTGAAAATGTGGTAGTTGTTCTCTCCGCTTTGGAATTTTTTTGCAGTTTTTTGTAGCGTTTGGAAGACAAGGTTCTGTAATGCAAGAAAACGTGTTGGACCTATTTGCTCATTTGCCCTTTATTAAATTTTAGGTCATCAAATTGGGACGTCCGACTTTTCCTTTTTTACCTTTTTACTTTTTCCGAGAGCTCGGTTCTGTGGTTGGACTTTTTCCTTGGTGTTATACTTCGTTCGGAAGAGGATGTTTTGCTCAGTAAGAATTTGTGTCGCATTTCTTGGCTCATGCTGATTTCTGACAAATGTCAACAACTGAACAAGGAGAAGGAGTTGTTGCTGAAGATGATTTCCCTCTTTTTGGAATTTCGCTGATATTCGACAGAAATCAGCAGAAGCCAATAAACGCGGCACAAATAAATTCTCATAGAGCAAGACATTCGCTTTCGATCGACATATAACGCCGAGCAAAAAAAGTCCTACCACAGAGCAGGAGCTGCCGGTAGAAAAAATCTCCTTCGGACGTCCCAATTTGATGGCCTAAATATCAATTAAGGACAAAAGAGCAAGTAGGATCAACACGTATTCTTGTAATACAGAGCATTGTCCTTCAAATGCAATGACAACCCGCGCAAAAATTCCAAACCTAAGCGGAGAGTACAACTACGCAGAATGCCACAATCTCTCTTTTTCACTTTTCACTTTAACGACCTAAAAATGTACAAAATTCAGGATGAAAAAAGACATGCAATACATGCTCTGCTCTGATAGAGCAAATCATTTTCTTTCGAAAGCTGTATAGCGCTATGCAAGGACCGCCGACGAAATCCGCAATGAATCGTTGAAAGATAGGCGGGGCTTCTGGAACAACCTAATATTTATTAGGGGGGGGGGGCAAAAGTAATGAGACAAAATGAAAAAAATCTTTATCTCCTTATAACTCAATTACAACTCAACGATGCTGAGGAGTGTATTTGCCATTAAGGGCAAGGACCTTGCTGCCATCGCTCAGCCAACTTCCTGATCCCATCCTTCCAGAACTGCTTGAGCCTGGTGCTGATCAACTGCTCGATATGGTTTGTCAAGGACTGCTTGGGTTCTTGTGTCCCTTCCGACTAGGAAGTCCTGTAGGCTCAAGTAGTAGTGGTAGTCGCATGGAGAGATGTCCAGCGAATACGGTGGGTGAGGCATGTGAACGTAGCCCAGCTGGCCAAGCTTATCCGTGGTTACTTGCTCCCTATGGGATGCGGCGTTGTCGAAGAGGAGGACCTTCTTGAAGCGCTGCGAATGAATAAGAGCGAGTCGCCGGCCCGTCTCCTCTATTTCGTTCACCATGGCCTTGGAGTTCATCGTGGTGCTCTTGGGAAACAGCCTCCGGTAAACCGATCCATGGGCGCAGACCCAAAAGCTCCAAAGATGCTCCTCGCCGTGAACATCTTGCCGAACGAAGGTCGGTAACAATTCACCAGGCCTCACCCAGATTCGCTGCTTGGCAGGGTTAAGGTAGAAGAGGTACTTCTCATCTTGCGTGAATATTGAGCCCAGGCTGCTCGGGGTTGGGAATTGGGGGAGATTTGCGCGACACAGGTCGACTCGTCAGGCTGGGGTTTTTGGCATGCTTCTGGAAAGGGAGGAAGTGGTAACTTTTCAGATGGGCTTCAGTAAGTAGCATACAAACATACAAATACAACAAGTACGAATCCAGACTCCAGCCACGAGATCTATGGACACGGCATGGGGTGTCTCATTACTTTTGCCCCCCCCCCTAATACAAGTTAAGGAGAAAGGTATTCAACACAATGGTGGTATGAACCTTCAAAACCAGTGATATGATGAATGCTCACACGTTATTTTGTTGAATGCCTTCCTCATTGCCATGTGGTTAAAACCGGTCAGTAATAAACAAGTCGCAAGAAAGTTACTCTCCACAGCATACAGCTGGGAAAAAGCGCAGAAAACGTCTGAAAACGGTACAGACGTCAGGAATTCCCAAATCTTAGCCGGTCAGTTGAAATTCAAAAATGAAGCAAGGCAGGCAAAGTTGAACCATTCATCCCCCTCGCATGGAGCAACGCTACTATCCTTGTGCGCTCTGAGCCGCTTGACCCCTCAGCGCTCGAGCGCACCGCGGCGCAGATTTTATTGTAACTTCAAAGACCTTCTTTTCCTTGGGTTTAATGACCTGGCAAAAAAGACGAGCACATTTACACTGAGGAGTGAAGATTCTTCCTATATGACTCGTTTTCTTCGTTCAGACACACACCTCAGACCCTTCGTTTGGGTTTGGAACACAGGAATCTATACTATTCGGAGGTGTAGCAGCAGAGAAGCGAAACAAATACAAGCAGTGTGCTTTTCCCTAGCGGGAAGTTGCATAGAAATATATGCCCTTTTACGATAGCTCAGAGAGAAATCGCAGTGAAATAGATCAATTTCAATTTTATCGCCGTCATCAAAACGACTGAGTGAGGTACACCTCCCTACTAGTATGTATAGATCCGAACATTGTTCTGTGTATTACTTGAATCACAAATGCAGCTAGTCTGCGCAGCTTGTAGAGAACGATGAAACGTTAAACCTCAAGGATTTCGTCTCAGATCTATGCAATTGTATTCGGTGTGTCTGGTGTTTTCTATCAGTGATGGTTTTATTGCTTAAAAATTCGAAACAAAGTGCAGTCTGATCATGCCAACAACACTCAAGAGTCAAAATTGTTCACCACTTAGAACTTACACAGTCTACTGACTTCTATACTGGAATACCTAAGAACGAAGTTCGAACACATGCTTCCCTCACACTTTCTTGGATATATTCTTCAAAGCTGAGGTTTCTACAATAGGTAATAAAAAAATTAAAATTAAATAATAATAATAGTAATTTAAAAAATTAATCATTAAAATAAAATTAAAAAGCTAAATAATTAATTTATGCTTACGTTTCAGATCTATCCGGTTTGATGAGCAAATACTCAGAGGCCGGTATCCACGCGACTAATTTTCTCGATCCATCTAATTCGCTCAGAGCTTTCTCTATTCTTCGAGGACTACATGCATTCGAAATAAAAAAGGATGAGTTTGACGCAGGAACTGCGCGGTTACACAAGGCTTGCAGTGTTAGTGACTCGTGTAGAAAAATGCTAAATTTGTAAGATATCGAGATATCTTACAAATTAAGATATATATAAGATATCGTACATAAGAATTAAAGGAAAATGTTAGGGAATCAAAAACAAACATGATAAAGATAATGCGAAGATATTTTTTCTTGCCCAATCTAGAAGGACAAAAAAACGATTGATTGAAGAAAACTAATTTTAAAATTAATTGAATTGATTAAATCCTAAGCCGCAATACAATCGATTTAGAAAAGAAGTTTAAGGTTTAGCTTTGAGAAGTTTAGAAATTTAGAAAAGTTTAGATTTGATATTATAAACATCAGGTTGCAAGAAAAGTTTCACGCCATTTAGCGTTCCGAAAAATTTTTGAAAAGTGTAGTGGAACATTTTCCCAGCAACGCATATATGGGCTGACCTTTAGCCTACATTTGCCAATATTGTCCTCATATTCCTTTACAGAGGAAATTATCTCGACTGCAAGCAAGTTCGACTGCTTCTTCTTCAAAAAGAAAAGCAGTGCAAGAGTCGTGGTGGATAACATGTGTGGAACGACGGGATCCACCACTATCTCCTATGACACAGCAAAAGTATGGCTCAGGGAGTCCATGAATGGGAGCTTTTACCTGGAGGACCCAAAACGATCTGGAAGGCCAGTTGCAGGGAATGAGGAGCGCCTTCTGGAGGTGGTTCAGAAGAATTCCCGGCGCTGTACCTGTGAATTGGTACAGGAGCCAGCTATAGCACTATAGCTGCGTGGCCTTGGGAAGACATATATGAAAATATACGGCGCATGGATTCCACATAAACCTAGCGGTCACCAGCCACGGGTGCTCCAGGATGCATGCATGAACTTCTTGGCTTTGCGGCGAAGTTTTTCTTGGCTCGAAAATCCAAAGAACCTCATTGGTTACGAAAATTGGGTAGCCTACGTTAACCACACGAGAAGGCGTTAGTTTCTTAGTCGCGGCGCGAGAAGAGCAGTAGATCGCTAACACAGAAATTCGTGAGAAATCCAAACTAGGATTAACCAAACTTAAACATCTTATTGGAACATCACAAAAAAGGATGGCACCCGTATTTATAATAGCTGCTTATCATATGCCTATATATCATTTCCGTGTAATGGTACCGAAATTGGATTTAGTTTCTAAATTTTGTATTAGGTTGTAAGGAAAGCACCCCGCCAGTTGTGCAGTTTTTTCAAACTTATTTATTTTCTTCCATACATACGACAACCAACGGACATACGCACCTTCATTATCAACAGTGTATTGCCATTTCTAAGGTATTTTATCGATCTTGCTTCTATGTAATTTCGGGGGTTTGAGGAAGAAAATTCCGCAGGTCACTTTTCAATTTACTTGCTGTCGTCAAATTGTTTCTCCCGCCAATGGTTCGTGAACAAAAGAAGTCAGTAGTCGGTGTTGGTTGTCCGTTGAAGCAAGGATCGATAAATACGGTGGTAGGGCCAGAACATGGCACCCAACATGCACTTCGTTCTGAGTATACATTGCAACGTGTGGAGCAGATAGCGCGTCCGCTTCAACACTAACAGCAGTTGAGTTCAAAGCGCTTCTGACTGTTTTACGTGAGTCAAACACGTCCAACATAGCCTCAAATACTGGTAATCGTGCAATAACCGCATCTTGCGTGCTCTGAATTGATTACATCAGCTTGAACTCCCGCTCGAACGCATTAGTTACAGCGCTTAGCAAACTGCAGGAATACATGCCAAACCGCTCGATTAACTTAACTGCCCATAAAGCTTCCACTGTACCCACTCCAGGTGTCCTCTTAGTGTACTGTGTTACGGCTTGAGATGGTCGAGTAAGATCGGCAAGTACCACTTAGCGTATGGACGCAACCGCTCAGCGTAACCGGCGTACGATATCAATTCGTCGCGTCCCGCGATCGATATACGACCCACCAGGCTGTCCAATAACTCCTGTCCGAAAATTTTCAAAATTCTATAATTTTCCTTAGAAGTGTTATAATATCAGGCAAGTGTAAAAACCTTCTAGAAGGTTTTCCAGAGTTCCACGCTAGGGGTATATAAGGCGCAGTTGCCCCGTCTAGCTACCAGTACAAGCTAAAATGGACCAAGGTCGAATTCATACGTTCGTGTACTGCGAGTGGCTGCTGGGCAACGACACGGGCACCGCGGTCGCCAACATCTGCAGAGCGTGCAAGGAGGATGCAGTGACCCAACGGACAGTCAGGCGCTGGTTCAATAGTTTCGAGAGCGCCGACACGAGCCTCGAGGACACAGCGGCCTTCTACGGTGGATGATGACGAAGTCCGTCGCTGTATCAAGCAGAAACCGGAAGCCACCATCCGTGAACTTTCGACGACGCTCGGCTGCAACAAGTCCACTATCCACAACCGACTCAACTTACTCGGCTACCACAAAGTACATCTGAGAAATGCGTCCCCGACGGGCCTCGGTCCACCTGCTGCACGACAACGCACGGCCCCACGTGGCGAAGGAGACCCAGCAGAAGTTGGCGACGCTCGGCTGGGAGACGGTTGCCCATCCGCCGTATTCCCAGGACCTCGCCACCTCCGACTACCACTTGTTTCATTTCATTTCCTTCATCGCACAAGTTGTGCGCCTTAAATAAATAAACAATAGGACAGAAACAAAAACAGTGCTGCATGTGCATGCTGCAGTCTGAGTGTTTTTCGAACCTTTTATCATAAATATTCAGGAATCGTTTATACGATTTGGCAAACTCATAGCCAGTAATTGAAGAGAGAGGAAATGAATCATATTCATTTCCTACTATTGTACAGTACTTGTTCCGCTCGCTGAGGCACCATTTGGCCGGAAGAAAATTCACCAACTACGACGACATCAAATCCGACATCGCGGACTTCTTTGAGTCGCAGCCCCCGGAGTTCTGGGCGAAGGGCATCGGCGACCTGCTCAATCGATGGGCCACTGTTGTGGATAACTGTGGTGATTATATTGTTGATTAGACTTGTTTTTCAATAAAGTCAAAAAAATTAAAAATGGTAAAATTTACAAGAATTATTGGACAGCCTGGCACCACAACATCGCGTCGCGTGTCGCATTCACACTAAACGATCTCTTTCAACCTAATATATGCCTATAATCTCAATGTGGACGCAGCCGAGGACATGCTGGCTGCCGCTGGATCTGTGGCTGGATTTACCGGCTAGGCCTTTCATCCACCTGAGGTCAGATCAATGAATGGGTACCCTACTTGTCTGGGAAGTGTAACGCGCTGACTGTTCATCGGCTGGTTACCGCAATTTACTGTACAGCCAAAGCACGCAATCATTTCGTCTCCAAGAGATCCCGTAGGAGTATGTTCAATGTGCGACACATCCAAAATGAGAGTAAACGTAATGACATCCTCTATTCTTCATTTTAATTTAAATGTTGTCTCATCCCGGTTCAATGATAGAAGTGAATTTGTGCATATTGGAAGTGAAGATCGCTGCTTGTGAATACTCGAGCTACCTGGTTCTTAATACTTTTTCGGAAATAGGTAGGAACGAGAAAAGTTCTCGTACACGTTTGAGCAAACAACAAATTTTAGCTTGAGTAGTGAGACGGTAGCTTTTTAAAATTCGATATCAAATCAGAATTAACTAAGAGCATTTTTCTGCAAAGCGAGGTTTCTTTTTTGGCAGATCCTACATTGAATGCATAGTTTAAGGGCTTCAAACATGGATATGCTGCGACACCTTTCGACTTTCAGAATGTGAACGATTTCAAAAAGTTGCTTAAAGATGTAAGTTTGATTAACTCACACATTCTGTGCTCAGTTTAGTAGTCAGAAATCAATAATAACAGACGGTTTTACAACGCAATACTTATAATACTGTTAAGGCCAATGTGAACATTGTTGCGGTGCCGGGACGAAGAACAACGAAAGCTGAAAACTACGATTCGTGTACAGAAAGAGATCCATCGTTCGAAACGGCCCGAAAAACCTTCGTATTTGATCGTGTAGCACCTGACGGATCAATATATACACGGGTTAGTCACGCAAGCCGAGATACGTAAAACAGACTGGAGTTGAAATTTTGTTCCGTAAGCTCATTGGTGGGCCTACCAGAGTTCTTCTTCGCTGCATACAATTGGTTGCAACAAAGCAATTCTGGAATTTTTGGTAATGCTTGAATGGCAGATAATTAGCTCGCTATAGAGGAAGGCGAAGAGTCATATACGAGCTAGGAGAGCTAGTTACTAGGTTGTCACATAAGTTCTGTCCGATTTTCGACGGCAACTTTGCGGTGTAATATCTCAGCAGAAAATAAAGTTTATTAATCAAAGTAAGAACAGTTACAATTAGTGCACTTCTGGCAATGATATACAGGAGCATTAATTCCATTTCGGAAGAAATCTGAATTTCTAGAAGCAATGAAACACTCGAAGGCAATTTTGATATCTGCTACATTAGTAAAGTTTTTATCCTTGAGGAAACCATCGAGATGTTTGAAAAGATGAATGTCCGTTGGGGCTAGGTCCGGTGAATAAGCGGGATGCGGGAGAACTTCATATCTCAACTGTATTAATTTTTGGATGGTCAGATGCAAGACATGTGGACGGGCGTTGTCGTGAAGAAGGATCGGTCCTCTTCGATTCACCAGTGCAGGACGCATTTCAAGCACTTTTGGTGAACCACGTCTAATTCGCGACAGTACCTCTCTGCCGTGATGGTTTCACCAGACTTCAAGAATTCGTAGTGGATAATACCAGTTGTAGCCCATCAGACAGTGAGCATGACCTTCCTCGGATGGAGGCCAGGTTTGGGAAAGTGTTTCGGTGGTTCTTCCTTATCCAGCCATTGCGCTGATCTTCTTGGATTGTCGTACACGATCTATTTTTCGTCACAGGTAATTATCCGGTCAAGAAACGGATCGTTTTCGTTCCTTATAGTAAGGGAAGAACAGATCTCCAGGCGTCACCTCTGCTGCTCCTCAGTGAGTTCGTGGGGCATCCACTTATCCAGCTTTTTCACCTTTCCTATCGCTTCTAGGTGCCTCGAAATGGTTGTGCGACTGACCTGAAGTTCTCTCCCCATCTCACGCACAGTTCCTCGTGAATCGGCTTCCACTCGTTCTTTCAAACGTCCGTCATCACATTTGGCTGGTCGTCCTGAGCGGTCCTTGTCTTCGAGGTCCACGTCTCCAACCCGGAACTTCTGGTACCATCTGCGCACGGTGCGTTCGTTAGCGGAGTCCTCTCTCCATGCCATCTTAATGTTTTGAGTTGCCTCGCTAATACTGTGGCGAAGCTTGAACTCATGAAGCATTGTTACCCGCAAGTGCGTTTTTTCCATGGTATCGTCCAGCACCTAAAACGAAGCAATGCTCACGACTTTTTAAAAGCAACACATTAGGTTTTATAAAGCGAAACAAGCGCTACAAAATGGCTAACGGCATATATACATTTACTTTCTCTATACATGAAAAAGCAATCACAAAGTAACGCCTGTCGGGATCGGACAGAACTTATGTGACAACCTAATATCATCGTAGATGCATTGGTGCGCAATGTATAGTTGACCTATTCGAATAGATTCGAATCATTTTCATTCGGTTTCTGGAATGTACTCGAAATGAAATCGTCAGAAAATCGAGTCTTTCGAATGCAATCAAATTCTAATACAGTTCCCTCTCGTTATATTTTGAAAAAAAACTCGCGTTATAATAGGAGTCGTCTCCTAACCGGAGGTACCTTTTTGCATTATTTTGTGCCCGTATCCTATATCGCAGGCAGTGGCGAAATAGAGATGGAATATTTGACCACGAAGACAGCTCGCATTTATAGAACAACTTTCGAATATTAATGAGACACTTTCTGTAATTATCTCTGTAATATGCACAAGAATGACAAGTATGTGTGATAAACACCGAGTACCGGGAGGTTAGACGTGCCCAACATCAGAACTGTGTTGTCTAACGCTGTAACTGTAGTCAAAACTCTCGCACAAATCGGGACTCGAACCCGCACTGTCTGCCTTCCACACGGGATAATAGCCCATTAAACTACCAGCATTGTTAAATCACGCACCGCATCCACGACATCCTCGTTGCAATGGCCTATCAGCAGTCAGCAATTACATCGAGATTTTGGGTGGAATCAAAGTGCGTTCATGCTGCAATCCTGTCGAATAGCTGACGTTGCAGCAACAAGTCTCGCATGGCGTGAAAGCTCTGACCGCAGAAAAGCATCCTCTATACCAGCTACTCTATGCATAGAGCAAATGTGTAAAGAATGTTTTTAGAAATTTGCGTTTGAATCCACATACTTCGTTGTGTCTGATAGCGAAGGTCTTGCGGCATACAGCAGCTTCTGACGGCTGCCTGCTCGGCGTATTGCTCTTTGGGCCGCGCACATGCGAAAAACGTTGATATGTACCTAATAAATTGCGACATAGTCATGAGTAAGATCGTGGCAATATCCAAATCTGATAACGAATACAATCGGAATCCTGCTTATTTTAGGTTTCTGTGCAAAACCGAAACTGAGATCTGGTCGAATTGTAACGGGAATCATTTCGAAAGCAGGTTTCCCCTCACTAGGGGGATGGTTTCTACCTCCCTTCAAGTGGAGAGCAAGGCCATTAGAAAGAGCCCGGAATACCGATTACGAATTGGTGTCAAAAAAATTGGTGTCATAATTGCAAAATGAAACTCCTGAGCAAGTTATGACACATCTAACCTGGGAAGTCTCTCAGGCGTATGTCTGAACGGCAAAAACGAATGCCACCCTGCAATTAGTAGGAAGGAATGTTCTATTTTTGCAAAATCCTTGAACCCAAGGAAATAGGGGTCACTAAACTCCCAGGAATGTATTGCACTGTAAGCATCTAGTACGTACGTGCGTGTCGCGCGTGGAGATAAGAGAAGCGGTGAAAGGTAGCCGATCATTGTACAAGTCCAGTTGTACCCTACTGCCCGTCGAATATGAGCTAATGAACTAGACACACTAATGATGACGGACTGGTAGCTACTGCAGACCCGGCAGGGCAGCAAGTATAGGTCACCGTCATATTCTAAGGTATCGCTAGACGGCGGCATTTTGGTCTTGAAACTCCTCTGCTGAGCCGACCAATTAAAAATGATACACATAGAGAGATCTTTTATTGAAGATAGGGGTGCAGAGATATCTTTCAAAAAGTTGACCACGATGTTTCGCCGTGACATGAGTGTACGCTCACTTGAGTATGCGATTGTCAAGAATAAATCTGAAGCGGCACTATTGAAGTTACTTAACATTTAGCCCCTTGGTCGAGGTCGAGAAGGGGTAGAAAAAATTTTTACCCAAACTTTGCCTAAGGAGGTTATTTGGGGCGCTGATCACGAATATGATATCCATTTTTTGAAATTTCGCCGATTACGGTAGTTTTGCACGTGTGCAAGTGTGCAAAACTACCGTAATCGGCGAAAGTTTGAGGCTCCCTAGCTCTTTGGGTTTAAGGACTTTGCAAAAACGGAACAACCCTTCCTACTGTTTGAAGGGTGGAGATTCTCACAGTGGTATTCGTTTTCGCAGTTCGAACATACGCCTGAGAGACGTCCCTGGTAAGTTCAGTGGACTGACCGTGCGAAAGAGCTGGCGGGAAAACGGTGATGGATGGAACTTCGTAAGACGCCTTTTACACTCCCGCCGCTGCGCGATTGCAATTGGAAAGGTCGGCGACACGTGGACACTAGCTTCTGTTTACTACGGTCCGTGGGCCAGAGATGACGGAGGAGACTATTCATGAGTCACTGAGGAACCAAAACAGAATGATTCCGGCTGATCAACGGACTGCATCTTGCTAATGTAAGTGGTAGGTTTTTTTGGGGGAGCGACGAATCTTCTCTTAAGGCTGGCCTCGAAGTCCGCTTATTCTACGGTTGAAAATGGTGAGTGTGGTATTTAGTCGAATCCTCTGTAATGCATAGGGCACTAAACGACCCTTTATTTTGTAACATGTGCGGGTCCAAAAGTAAAACTGCTGAAAGGTACTCATTGTCGAGAGTCAGCCAGAGTTTTCTCTAATGTGGCCATTCCTGTGGCATTATGCACTAAACGTATTTTTAGCGAAGTAGGTGAAACTTCGGAAATGTCTATAGATATCCATTTCCTTTCTAGGTTACGGTAGGCATTCGTGATAAGTACCCCATATACACCCCCCCTCCCACACGCGAGGTTTGGGCGAAATCGATGATTATGACCTTGACATCCTTGGTCGCCCGAAACTACCGTAATCAATTTCAAAAGCGGATGTCAGATTCGATCAATACCCTAAATAACCCCTGAACGAAGTTTGGTTGAAAAACTTTTTTCATCTCTCCTCTACCTCTGGAGTCCTGAAAGTACAATAGTGCTGCCCCTTTGCTAACCCCTTTTGTTCTGTTTATTCGGGAGCTTAAACAAAAAGGCCATAGCAAAATGGTTCATCACGGTGTGAAACCTCCCTCTCCAAATCGAGTCTGCCGCGCCCTCCCTCCCGCGGCGCGATTCGCCGAGTACCGTAACAGAAAATTCCGTCAAATGTGATGTTTTGGGGCGAGTAGTATGAAAGCGATGCGGCGCCGCCAGGGGACGCGAAAAATCGATAAGCTATGTCAACCATCACCCCGCGCCGCGAGGCGGCGCATGTATAAAAGGCGCCTAAGCCCTAGTTTACACTTGCGCCGCTGCGTGGCGCGGCACGATGGTTGAGATACAGGTCCACCGGGCGTCGCGAAAAATCGATGTCCATGGCGATCATGGTGCCGCGCCGGCGCAAGTGTAAACTAGGGCTAAGGGGCTTAGGTGATCTGCCTGCAGAGGCGGTGGCGCAGTAGTAGTGCGCCGACCCGTCAGGCAGAGGTTGTTGGTTCGGTTCCCATGGCTGACATTCCTTTTGCACTTCATGGTTTATCATCGAAATGACCTTTTAACCTGAATTACGATAGTCTAAACACAGGGTCATGATCTACCCACAATGTTTGATGCTTCAAAGTGAACCCGCTGCGAAGATGCTCCTTGCTTGTCTTAGAAAAACTACACATACTGTTAACAAAACATAGTGGCCCAAGTGCTCCCAGAGAATTTTTGCTGAAAGTTAGTGAGAAGAAACGATGGAAAAGTGATCATTTATGTTCTCTGAGCTATTTCTCAACAAAAAATCGCAAAATCAAAAACTTTTTCAGTTAGCTACTAATGATTCCTTCTGGAAAAGTGCCTTTCCTGACAGGACATGTGGAGACATGCCACGCACAGCAATGGCATTCACACAGGAAGGCTTGATCGATGTGCCAAATATAGCTCGTCTGTTCGTCGCGTGCACATTTGGTCAGTGTTTGCATCGATATCCTTATTTTGATCGAGACCAGTCAAAAATCTACTGGAACTGACAAAAGTAGTGGTTATAAACTGTGCCGTTGGCGCAGTCGGCCAGAGGTGCGATCTCGTTTGGCAGCTCGAATGGATTAGCGCTTCAGGGCCCTTCAGATATCAACGGGATCATGTCATTTCTAAATCAGTGAAATGGCTCTGGACTAGTATGGAAAGGGTAAACGACTTGTCCTTGAATTAGCTGACTGCTCCTGTTTTTCGTAATTTTTGCGCCATTTTTACCGTTCTTGCTAAAGAAAAAATTTAATTGCAATACCTTTGTGAGGCAAAAGTTTCGCTTGTCGCATGGACGCCTTAACTAATACTGATCAGTTCAATATTATGAAATCGCTTTACAAAACGCCTTTTTATTGTGGTTTGGATTAAGGTGTTGCTCCAAAAAGGGAAGGTCGACCGGATGAGAAGTGCTCATTAGCCGGAAAGTTGATAGAAAATGACAAATGTGAATGCAACGATCCGGATAAGGACATTACAGTACAGAAGGCAGTGAGAAGATATGCTGGAGACGATAAACATCTGCCGGTACGTTTTTGAGAAATAACTCCTTCAGGTGAGACGTGCATGCTAGGCACCTTTTATACTCCCGCCGCGCCGCGGCGCGTCAATTCGGAGGGCGGCGTGACCAAAAGCTTTCGCGCACTACTACGGGCTGCACGCCGCCTTCGAGATTGCAGTGTAGTGCTCTCGATTACTTTACGCTGAGGATGAGGTCCAGCGGAAGAGGGAGAGAGACCGGCGAACAGCACAACGAAAGAACTCGGTGCAAATCCCACAGTTCATTATTTAAGGTCTTTTGAATTGAGTTGAGTTGGGCACGTGTAGCGCAGTCGAAGATAGAAAACAAAATCAGATTTCGTAAGAAAGAAATCGGGCTTCCCTTCAGCGAAGTGAATCGCCGAATTCTGTAACCCAAAATCCCGTCAAGTGTGGTGTTTTGCGACGGTGGAGTATAAAAGCGCCAGCTTTCCTGACCATTACGCCGCGGCGCGCAGCGGCCCAAGTATAAAAGGCACCTCACGGAGAAACAGGCGACCAGTAAAGCCGCATGCATACTCCGCAGCGGTTGTGCAGCAGCCACGATGAAGCATAGACGGGACGGAGGGGCGGAGTCGCACCGTGGCAAGGAGGCTGTAGTGAGGGGGTGTGCACACTTCCACTGCCGCAGCGCTGCCAGCAGCAGCCGCAGCGGCAGTAACGGCGAGGAATAACTCGGGCATTCTTCACTGCCGCTGCGTGCGGTCACAGCGCAGTTCCACAGTGCCACAGTGGAATGTGGGCGATGAACGGTTTTGCTGCGAGAGGCGGGCGGCGAAAACGATGAGTCACCTACCCTCCCCGACCCCCTAATGCGCATTGCGCCCTGGTTTGTAGCTATTTGGCGATGGTGTTTTATATTTAAAGCTGAATTTCTTCTCAGAAAATGTTGCACACTTTTGCTTTGGCTGATGTGGAATGAAAAAAAAGACTAGAGACATCATCCCTCATCGTGAAACCTCGGCATTTAACAACGCTTATGACACTCCCGTACCAGTACCGCTCCGTGTTACGTTAGCTTTCCGTCTTGAAAGCAGGAAACACGATTCGAGGAGTGAGAATGATGAAGACGAACTCACTCGGAATCTGGTTATAGTGATTGCGGTTGTGCAACCACTCGGCGTTAGACTAGTAGCGAATAAGTCATACGGTCCGGTCGTCTAGTCGTACATATTAGGTCGTTGCATATGAAATGATCGACTTTGCCACCTCAATTTCTGGTCGACTTTTCGTTGAAAAATGTTGTTCCCGTTTCAGGCGTTGTATACAGTATCTGAAAGCGCAGAATCTCCGCTTTCTTACCAATTTTAGTATTGTGACATAATTGTTGTTGCCGAGTTTTTGACGTCGTTTGCACACAATGTGATTTTCGAGTGCTCTACTTATATAGGTGGAAGACAAGTGGAGACAACACAGCGGCCGCAGCTCGTTACATCGTAACGCTGCATTTGGAGAGGATTTCGCCAAGGAACGCACAATTCGCCATTAGTTCTAAAGGTTTCGATTTGGAGATGAAAGTCTCGAAGATGAACACCGAGGTAGGGCATCATCGCTCCTTAACGACGACTAACTCAAAGCCATGATGGAAGCGGATCCGCGTCAAACTGTGAGAGAAGTAGCACAGCATTTCGGCGTTGACGGCAGCACCATCAGTCGCCAATTAAGTGAGTTCGGAAAATGAAGAAATTGGATAAATAGATCCCGCATGAACTGACTGCCAGGCAGATGCCGAAGGGCCACACCAGCTGTGTTTCGTCGAGGCTGCGCAATCTAAGAGAACCTTTTTTGGACAAGATCGTGACATGCGAAGCACTGTGCCGAAATTGAAGTGCTTCACCAGGAGTTGATTGAAAAACAGCCGAATTTGGTTAATCGAAAGGGCCCAATCCTACTGCATGACAACGCGGCGCACGTTTCAAAAATTGTTGTCCAGAAACTGCATGAATTGGGACACTAAGCTCTGCCACTTCCAGCATATTCATCAGATCTGTCCCTTACCGATTATCATTTCTTCAGCATTTAGATAGTCATGTGAAGTATACAAAATTCAGCAACCAAGATGATTTTGAAAATTAATTCTTATATTTTATTTAATTCTGGTAGTTCTCATTTTTGATGGAATGTTAAAGAGAATATCTAAGCTCGCGTCGCGTTAGAAAATACGTATTAACACGTTGACGACCGCGCCTTTTTCGCGTGTCTGGCGCGTGGGACCAATCGATTTTTTGCAATGCCGACAGCGCGGCATGATATCATGTCGCACGGTCTAACGCGACCGCAAAATTCTTCTCTTGGTGGAAAGCGATGACGAGGATGACGAGGTGGTCCAGGACGACGTTGATGCTGAGGCCGATACCTTTGCACTACCAGCTGACGATGATGATGGTTCGGAATGTGAAGTAATAGAATCCGAAGAAGAAAATGAGATTGAGGAAGTTTGGAGGAGCGATTTTGAAACCCCTACTTGGTGAAACTTTGCGACGGAGTCCGGCGTTCATGACGATGTGTTCGACTGCGTTAGGTCGATCGATTATTATCGATTATTTTTCAATGACGAAGTGTTAATTGAAGCCATTACTTGATGAGAAGCTCAATAAATCAGGAACCGAAAATTCTTTTTGGGGACCACGCTTTTTAGAGCAATGTCTAAAGATGTAGTGCACATAACACAAAAAAGTTCCTTGGAAAGATCTGAATAAAACTAGAAAAATAAATTATAAGGCTGTGGTCTGACATCATGTCACACGGTCCCACGCGGCCGCAAGGGTGTGGTCTGACATCAGGCCACACGGTCGTCAACGTGTTAATTGCAATGGTGCTTATTGCGATTGATTCTATTGATTTTTCTATTGATTCGATTGATTTTAAAATTCTTTCCAAGAAAAGTTATGGTCTGCCAAATTTTTCAGTCAAAATCGGACATTTCGTATGCAACGGCCTAATAGCTTAAACAGTTTAGCGTGCCAATCATGTTGTAGAGTTGTGCTTTCAGGGCACTCTTTGTGTGGACTGCAGCGGAAATCGACAGTACGCCCTTGCCATTATCGTCGACCAAAGCGAAAAAGCTGGGCGAGAAGTGAGCTGATCTCTCTTAATGCATTATACCGTTCACTTGCATTGAAATTAAGGTAACAGCCTTTCACGTCTTTTCAAACGCTGGATATCGGCGGATGTAACTGCAAATGTACCCAAAAAGCTCTTCTTTCTTTTTTTCCAAAACAATTCTGGCAAAACACCGTACAGTTGTAAGGCAGGGCACTGCCGGTTTCGGTATTATGAGGCATTGATTGAACAAAAATAACTAACCTTATCTATGAGGGGATATTTCCGAGCTGGAGCAGTTATTTCTGCCACATTCCGGAGATTAACAACATGTCCGAATCCAATTTCGTTTGGTGTCTAGAGATCTCCTTATCGTTCTTCAAGTAGGGACTGGTCTTTGACTTCAGCTGGACACGGTAAGATTTGAACTTGAGTGTTGAAAATGTGGTGGAAGAGCTCACAAGGCTCAGACTGGTCTGGTAGGACCTGTCGTGTATTTTCAGTTTCAAGGAAGAAGATGCAGCATGCGAACCATGAGTGCAATATTTTTGACGTGTCATGAGAAAACGACGGCAGCTGGCGAATAACAATTTGTTCACTCTAAGCTGAGCTGTTTCCGATACACCAAAAGTATACCACAAAAATTACACAGATTAATCGGAGATCGGAAAATATTGGGGGGGGGGGCAAAAGCCCATGCTTCCATGCCATGCCGTGTCCAAATATCTCGTGACTACAGTCTGGTTTCGGGCTTATCGCTTATGTTTTTATGCTACTTACTGAAGGTCACCTGAGAAGTTACCACTTCCGCCCTTTCCAGAAGCATGTCAAAACCGCAGCCTGTCGCATGCCGAAATCCCAGTCTGACGAGTCGATCTGTGTCGCGCAAATCTCTCCCGATTCCTAACCCCGAGCAGCCTAGGCTCAATATTCACGCAAGATGAGAAGTACGTCTTCTACCTTAACCCTGCCAGGCAGCCAGTCTGGATGAGGCCTTTTGACCCGTTACCTACCGTTCGGCGAGATGTTCACGGCGAGAACCACCTTCGGAGCTTTTGGGTCTGCGCCCATGAACCGGTGCATTGGAAGCTGTTTTCCAAAAGCACGACAATGGACTCCAAGGCCATAGTAAACGAAATAGAAGAGATGAACCTGCGACTCGAACTTATTCATTTGCCACCCACCGTATTCGCCGGACATCTCTCCATGCGACTACTACTACTTCTTGAGCCTACAGGACTTCCTGGTCGGAAGGGACACAAGAACCGAAGCAGTGCTTGACAACCATATCGAGCAGTTGATCAACACCAGGCCCAAGCAGTTCTGGAAGGAAGGGATCAGGAAGTTGGCTGAGCGATGGCAGCAAGTCATTGAACTTAGTGGCGGACACATTCCTCAGCATCGTTGAGTTGCAATTGAGTTATAGAGAAATAAAGAATTATTTTCAAGTTGTCTCATTACTTTTGCCTCCCCCCCCCCTAATAACATTTACTATAAGGAATTAGCGGAAATTTTCCGTGTAAAGCTGACCCAATTACATAACAGAATTTTTCAGAAATTTAAGGAAATCTAGTAGGGTGACTATCTTTTCGGCTCTTCACTGACATTGTCCAACATCCATTATACTTCCCAGACAGATTTGCCAGTTTAGCATCTCCGGAGCGATGGAAGGTTGGGTCGAACTGGTCGAAATACGCGCCTTTAACGCGCCTCCTTCAAATTCCATACCACTTTTCATTCCTTAGAACTACTATTGTTTTGAAGACTGCTAGTGCTTTTGGATTATGGAGGCATGTGGCGCAATTATCAGCTGGTGTATCTAGAAACAGGCCCTTTTGTAGATGAACACCGTACCCAACATCTAAAATAAACCCTTATTTTTCTAAATTTCTTATTTATATATGCCTACAGCAAGTTATAGCATGAACTACAGTTGATGGAGAGGCATTCGGGATGTCCTGAACAAATGAATATTGTGCAGTCAAAAACGTCATTAATCCTATTATTATTACTAGCCGCTTAGTACATAGTCACTGATTTAGAATGTGAGATTTGTCGCTGAGTTCATGAAATTTTCGTTGGCCTATCTCCAAGTCTCTTTGCGACTCTTTTCCTTGTATGACGGCGGCGTTGTTAATATTGGTACTGGATTCGCGGTGCCTCCGTACTCAACTGAGTTGCTTGACTATTGGTAAGTTGACGTCTCTCAAAATGGATTCCCCTCTGACAAAATCCGATATCCAGGTTTTCTACAAAACCCGGCGATGTAGAACTTCTCAAGAACTCCGGAGGCAGAGGAAAGCCTAACAAACTAGCTAACGCAATTTCTACGGCCGCGCAAGAAATTTCGGTAGGAACGGATTTAGAATTTCTTGTATTTCAGTATTTATTAGTATTCTTTATTTTTTATTATCACCCATTTTAGTAATTGTTTAATTATTTCTTAGTTGCACTACTTTTTAACTTTATATTTTTTTTGTGTTCAATCTACTCAACCACAGTGGTGTGTATAAAACATCTTTTTCGATAAAAATTCGATGTTAAAGTAATGAAAGTGACTAAAAACCCGTGCCGATAACTGACGGTGATCGGTCATCCTGAGCCGGCCCCCTAAAACGGCAAGTAACCTACCGAAATCGGCGGATTTCCAAAAACGGACATCGGATTCGTAATCAGTGCCCCAAATAACCCACTAGATGATCTTGGACGAAGTTTGGACGAGGAAACCTGGCCGATTTCGAAAATGTCGATTTTCGATGATATTATCATCCGTGCAGACTCGGCTTAGGGCGCCCACGTCCTCGTTGGGAAATGGTCAAAAAATCGATTTTTCGAATTGATTGAGGTGAGCTTTCCAAGCTGAACAAAATGTTGCCATTGCGAGTGTTGAAAATTGAAATATGGGCAAGAAGGGAAGGAAGAAACTTCACCGCTGCCCTCCGCCGCGTTAAAATGGCAGATAGGGCTAAAGCAGTTTATGCAGCTGGGCAGTTTTGAGCACGTCATCGTGAAGTGCCTCCAGTGTTCTGCTCGCTCACTCATTTGCATGCCGTCAGCTCGCCATGCCTTTGCTCAGTGGTCGACAGAATTCGGTAAGAAATGGGTCTCATAAGCAGCACCTGCATATTCGCAGCGCTATAACTTGAAAAAAACTACAAAAACTTAACCTATAACTCCCGCGAGTGCGATTTGCCAGCGGTCGCATCCATCGATTGATAGGTCCGATTCTATATGCATTGTTCACGGCGTACTCCAAAGGCAAGCTGGATAGTGGAGCAATTCTTGAGTAGGACGGCTGAGAATTTCCGTTAAAACTCATCAAACCCTCACTCTACAAGCTGACGCTCGCTCTACAGGTTGTCGCGCCCATTTGATTGATTCTTTCGGGCATATATGCATTGTTCAACCCTACTGAGATTTATAGAGGTCAAATATATGTTTCCTTTCACAAGTACTTGATTTAAAAAAAAGTTATTTAAAAAGCGTTTTTTTCGGCGATTGACCAATGCATATGCGCGGTAATGTACTAACATTGGCCAGCCGATGAACATGTCGGCGCTTCATTTTTATTTATTTATTAGGTTGGTGCAAAATAAATGCAGTTTTTGCTTCATAATTTTCCACATTTAAAAAAATAAGCTAACCATATGGTAAGATGTTTAACATAAGGTAGTGTACATTGCTGGAAAGTGTGTTATATGCACTTTTTAATACGTACTTATATGAACTGTAATTTAAGTCGCTTATTTAAAAAATAGATAGGTTTTTATTTTCGTCTGAACGCGATTTTCGTTAAATTTTCAGGCTTTGGATGTCGCGAAGCTTTTTTTGGACCAGCCACTAAGCAAGCATTGCCTGTTATTATTTAGTATCCATTTCTCGTCGCAGGTCACAATCCGTTCGAGAAACGGATCGTTGGCGTTGCGCAGAAGATAGGCCGACGATGTCTCAAAGCGACCATTTCTCTTACTTTCGGTCAATTCAGCTTCTTGCTCTTCCAGTTTGCCTCAAATTCCGCACAACTGTAGTGAAATCAAGAATATCTCAAAAGGAAAGGATCCCAACTCAAGGTGGGCTTTTGCGATGCTATTTTGACAGAATGTGGGTTCCTGTGAGCAGAGTCCAGAACCACAGTCAGTTTTCGCTGAACGCTTTTTCAATGACTTGAAAAAGAGGTGCAAAGACGTGTGAGCAACACTCATCAACCCCTACGACGCCCTACGAGACGTGCTTCTGTGGCGCAGACAGTAGGGCTGCAGCCTCGCAGGAGCACACCGGCGGGCTTCTGAGATCGGGCCCGCCTGCTGTCGATACTTTTGCACACATTATTTTGTTGTTATTACGCTTTCTCATAACAAGAGTCAATTCTAGACCATCAATGCTTACAACAAACCAAGACTGTCTATTTGCGCCTTCAAATGTGCTAGTTTTTCAATTATTTGTATCTGAACCATATCATTTCTCTGGAAATAAAAAGTCTTATTTGTTAATAAATTTAAAGTCTTATATTTATTATTTTCCTTTTATTCAACAGCTGCTCTGAGACAAAACTATAAACAAGTAAACACAAGCGCGTACCACACCAACAGCAACATCTTAAAAAGGTGAGTGAGGAACAATCTTCTCCCTGACAAGGAATGACCACTTCTTCTTTGTTGGACGCGTAGTCTGTGGGGATAGAGAAGGGTCCTGGGTGAATATCAAAGTAACCAGCTGTCACCCACGCTTATGACATACACGGCCGAAACACCAGAGAACGGAACTGTCGGTAGGTCTGGCTTATAATCTGCAATCAAAAGAAAATCTCACATGTGGTACCCTTTTTGTATAATATTTTATCCCAGTTACCTACTTTCAATATATTTTTATTTCATACATTATACCATATATAATATATAAAAATAGGTGAATGGATGTTTTTAACCAGTCACCTACTTCCAATAAAAGCGTATTTGTGTGCAATTACGGTATCATTGGTGACACGGTACGATATGGTAGTGGTACAGATATGAATATGATATTATATGATGGCGCAAATAGGCAGCTTTCTGGATCTGCTATAAGCATTGATGGTCTAAAATTGACTTCTGTGATCATGAGAAAGCGTAATAACAACAAACTTATACGTGCAAAAGTTTTAACAGCACTTGGTCTTGAATGGAAAATCCCTCATGTGTGCTTCTATGAGGCGGCACTCCTCCCGACTGTGCCACCGAGACACATCTCGTGGGATGTCGTAGAGGTTGGTGAATGTTGCGCACTCGTCTTTACACTTTTTTCAGGCTTTTAAAAAAGCGTTTCGCAAAAGCTGACAGTGGTTCTGGACTCCACTCACAGGGCCCTACAACCTGTCAAAATAGCAGCGCAAAAGCTCACCACGAGTTGAGAACCTTTCGTTGTCAGGCCTGGGCAATATCTCGCGTGGCTTTGCGCGGATTAGCTTTGACTGACGCCTTTAATGCATCATCAGGTGTTGGAGGACGGCTACCATATGGTTTCTCTTCGAGGCTGGTGTTGCGAACTTTTGGAATAAACGTTGTACTATGCATTTGTTTATGCTTCTCTGGCCCCAAACCTCGCTGATATTCTGAGCGGTTTAAGCGGCGGTTCAGCCCGATTTCAACTCGTAGAAGCAAACTTGACGAAAATCGCGTTTAGACTTCTGAAAATAAAACTCAAATTATTTTTTAACAGAGCGATTTGAATTGTTTCATGTACATAATTAGAGAGCGCATATAATGAGCTTTCCAACAGTATATAATGTATTGATCCTGTATTAAAAGTCTTAGTTTATTTTTTTAAAGAGTTGAAACCGATGAAGCAAAAAACCTGCATTTATTTTGAACCAACCTGATATTTCTGTGCAAAGCAAATTTCGTACTTGATATAGGATGAAGTGCCTTAAGAAACTGTTACCAACACAACAACATAAGAATATAAACACTTGAAATCCGATGATTTCCTAGCCACGCGATTTAACGGACGGCAATGCGCCGACATACCTAAGCATATCGCGGCGCAGATGTAGAATCCGATCACTACTTGGTTGGAGCAAGTTTGAGATTGAAACTCGAGCAACGAATGCAACCTGGAATTGCGCGTTCCTTTGAGATAACATGACTAAAGGACCAAGTCGTCTCGGCAAAGTTCTCCACTAAGCTGCAGAACCGCTTTCGCATGCTAGAAGAGGTCGACGAGTGCGCGGAGGTTGAAGAGCAGTGAAATATCATAAAGGGATTACTCGTGCTTGTGCTGAAGAAAGCATCGGGAGAAGGTGAGGCACCCGCAAAGAAGAGTGAATAAGGCACAAAACTTGGGATCTAATCGACTAGCAAAGACGTATGGTGCAATAAAAAGACCGTTCTAACTTGAGCGATCACGTTAAATGGGAGTATAGCCGTTAAATGGAAGTATACCTATGCTGAACTTGGCTAGTCAAAGGATCATGTCGAGCGGATGACGCAAAAATGTGTGGAAACACAAAACGCGATGGCAGAACATGGCGACTCGGAAACACTCTGCAGCCTCATCAGAAAACTATCAGGAACACCCCAGTTTAAACACACCGATAAGAGATCGAATCGAAAAGCTGCTCGTGACGAACGAAAAGCAGATCGAGAGAATAAATCCGCATTTCTAACCTTGTGATACGTATGAATTTCATGACGAGGAAGAGGAGAGTGTTTCGGAAGTCTACACGGGCGGCATAACATTGGAGGAGACGGATAGAGTAATCAGAAGTCTGAAAGGTGGTAGTGCCGGGTCTCGATGAAATCTCCGCTGAGTTTCTCAGAGCAGGAGGCACTGCAGTGACCACAACCTTGACGAGACTATTTAAGATATGCTGGCAGCGTTTGGAAGCTCCGGAAGACTGGAAGAGAGAAGTCATCGTTAAAAAACCCCAAGAAGGCGACTTATCGAAATGTGGGAACTGGTGAAGAGTTACATTGTTTTCTGTACCCGGCAAGATGTTCTGCTTAATTCTACTCTACGAGCCGCGGTAGATGAAAGACTTCGCGAAGAACAATATGGATTCCGAAATCCGAAGCCACGCAGCGAGCAGATCTTTACCTTATGCATGGACATCCAGTTTCATCGAGCAATGAATTGAATATCAGGGGCCGTATGCTATTCTCTCCCCAACCATCCCCGGCCGGGTATCAGGCAGTCTCCGCCCACATCCCCGGTATGCACATCATGCACCATCGATGTTTCGCGCCGTCCCCGTCCCCGAGTTGGGTGACAATAGCATCCGACCCCAGAAGCAACTTCTCATCATTTTCGTGGACTTCCGGAAAGCCTTCGAGTATACATCGCCAATCACTGTGATCTATTCTTAGGATCTACGGTATACCCCCGTCTTTTGAGGAAGTATTCAAGAAGATGTACAAGAATTCCTCCTGTTGCGTCAGAACGAATGCTATGCATACGACGTTCTTCGAAGTTTTTACTGCAGTGAGACAAGGATGTGTACTCTCCCGTCTTCTGTTCAACGTTGCTCTGGACTTCGTTATGAGGAAATCCATGAGAGGTGATAAACGGGAATCAAGTGGAGCAGAAGGCATCGCGGTCTGTCGACTTCGCAGACGATGTGGCTATCATAGCCGCGACTGACGATTCACTGCAAAAGGCGACCACAAACCTCGCGAACGAAGCTAAGGAGGTTGGACTACGATTGAACCCGGAAAAATCAAAATCATGAGGATAGGGAGTACAGAACTGAGCGTAGATAATCGTATCAACGTCGAGACATCATAGCTCGAAATGGTTCAGAAGTTCAGAAGTTTTGAAAGTACCGTGTCATGCGGCGGGAAGGTGGAATAAGAAATAATGGCGAGGGTCCCTATTGTTGCCTATGCGAGTGAAACATGGGCGATGCCTGTGAAGGGCACCAGAAGGCTAAACGCCCCCCACCAGAGATGACTTCGATGGATATTGATATACATATCGCGTGACTAACAGCGAAGTTCTAAGTCGGAGTGGATCAAACAGTCTCTCTAACTCAATCGTACAAAGAGTATATGCTTCGCAGGACACGTACTGCGCATGCCTAAGCACCGGTTTCCTCAAGTGGCCGCATGTTGGATTCCTGAAAGTGGTAGCAGAGCCCGCGGTCGTCCGAGAAACCCATAGAGGAAAACATTCGAAGACGACCCATCTGCTAAATATTTGCAGAGGCGAAGGTGAAAAATTGGCACAAGACAGGCAATAGTGGGGAAATCCCGTCGCTCTATATGCTCAACATCATGGGAGGAATTAACCATAAATCTAAGTAATGCGCCGACGACCAAAGGGAGCAGGAATTCAGTGAGATGACGAAGGAACCAGTCCTATACGTAAAACCACATGATGTAGTATTTGTTTTAGAACACCGTAAGATATGATTTCTGAGCTACCCCTAGTTCTGTATATCATCACAATATAGAGTTTTGAGACATCTTCATCAATTGGGTTTGACAAGAGTTTAAAATTGCCAGACCTCCTCCAAATATATTACTAGCTGTCTTAAAAAAAATTAACTTGCTCGTGAAGAAGCTTTGCATCACCTTAAGAGGAGCAATGTCTCTTGATTTCGATTAGAAAAACTAGTGAATCATACTCCACGATAGAGGAACAACGACTTGCAAGTGCTGAGGCCAGCTTCATCAATCCTCTGATAGTGAAAATACACCTTTCTTGTTTAACAATATGTATTTAGGTTACTTCTTGGAACCCAATGGCAATGGCTGTGCGTACTATTAGGCTGTCACAAAGTTAATCGCCAAAATGGACCGCTTACTTCAAAGGGCTATAACTCAGCTTAAACACAACCTTATTAATCGAAGTAAAACCCGGAGTCTATACATTCTTGCCAACGAAACAGTTGTGAATCTAACCCCTTACATTATAAACCGAGATCAACGAAATCAAGGAGGGCACATTCATCATCGGCAAAATTAGAGAGATGTTTCTGACCAAATGAGAATCAAGATCTCGCAAAAAGTGATAGTCAGTGGGGAAAGGTCGGGAGAATATGGAGGGTGAGGGAGCACTTCGATACCCAAAAGGGTCAATTTTGGCGAGTGATTGGTAATGTGTGCGGCTTTGCGTTGTCCTGCAATGGCCCTAATGTATTCACTATTGCCGGCCACAATTCTTGCAACTTCTCATACATTTGGTCTTAATCACCATTTTGTTACTAGATAAAGTTATCCTCCTTTCAAGATGCACGAGTGCCTCGCCAAGTTTACATGACAGGGACTCGCATATTTTAAAAAGATACTGAAGAAGCACATATTGTCGCATCTTGAAACCCACAATGTGATCTCCAGCGACCAGCATGCCTTTATGAAAGGTCGATCGGTGGAAACAGCTGTGCTTACGTCACTGAATGACTGGTCGAAGCCGACTGAACAGAAAAAAGCGCACTGATGTTGTATATTTTGACTTCTCAAAAGCTTTTGATAAGGTACCGAGAAATTAATGATCAAATTGAAGGCAGTGGGAGTTCATCCCTTGATCATTGATTGGCTTCTACAGTTTTCGTTAGGAAGAACGTATCAGGTAAAGGTGAGGGGGCAATACTTTGTGGTCTTTACTGCATTCAGCGGTGTACCTCAAGAAGGTGTGTTGTCTCCGACCTTATTCCTGTTGTACACCTATGAACTCCCAAGCTACGTTAGTAATTTAGGGGTTACGCCCAAGATGTACGCCGATGACGTAATCATTTACAAGAAAATTGAGCACGCCGGAGATTCAAACTGCCTTCAGTTAGCAATTGATTTCATCAGTTGTTGAGCAGTAAAATGGGAACTAACAATCGCCTCTGAGAAGACTCACTTTCTGACGATTGGGACTAGAAGCCGTAGTACGGTGCCGTCATATAGGATCAATGACAAAGCTTTAAAGGAAGTCCAAGAAGCTCGTGATTTAAGTTTCCTTATCATGAGTAACCTGTCCTTCTCCAGTCATTGCAGGCTCTTGGTGAAGAAAGCTAACTGTCGCATTTACAATCTTTTCAAAGTTCTGAAATCAAATCTACCAGAAGTTTACTTAAGAGCTTAGGAAACCTATGTTCGTCCAGTTGTGGAATCTGGAATAGCCGTGTTTAATTCTACGAAAAGAGGGACTCGACCTTTTAGGGAGCGTGCAAAACAATTTCACTAGTAAGCTTATGATGAGGTGTTTCTTGGTGGACTATATGTAGTCTGATACCGCGTGATCAGGAACGATCTGTTCGCTTTCGTCTTCCTTCACTGGAAAATAGGAGGAAAATCTCAGATCTGGTCATGATGTACAAAATACTTTCTGGTAAGGTGTCCATCAACCCAGTTATCTTTTTTGAAGGTGTATTGACGAGGACCTTTAAAGGAAAGCTTATGCTTCTAGTTCCGGTTGCTAAATCTCGAATAAGATCTGACTTTCTGACCTACAGGATTCTTAAGGAATTCAATTTGTTGATTGGGAAGTATGCTGACCTGGAGGAGCTGTCTGTGCAAGCCTGTAAACGTCCTATTGCTGGTTGAACTCCAAGATTATGATATAGTGATTTCTCTGTTGACGGTTGCGTAATTGTCATTACTATTCCTATTTTTACACAGGAGTTTGCTCGTTTGTTCTCTTTGTACTGCTTTGTTCGCTTACGCTAGACCATGTTCTATGCCTTGAAATAAATAAATAAAAAATAAATAAATCACAGCAGGAAGAGTCGCTGTGACTACCTGATCGAGTGAGCAAAAAGCTGTAACGGGTTAGTCCTTTACAACACCACCACAAGGGTGATGGTCGTGTTTAGGAAAGGATGTTGGAGGAGCCCTTTATCTAACCGGACAAGTCCCCGCTTCTTGTTATCGTAACAGATCCATTACTCATAAGCAGCTATAACACGGCTTACAAAAGGGTCATTTTAAAAGCAAACTAGCAGGTTGGAGAAGGTGTCGAAACGTGTCAGACGCTGCTCATCAGCTCACGAAGCAGCCACTTCAACATCTTGTTCACCTTGCTGATTCTCGCCAATTATTTTGCTACCGTACTATGATGTACACAAGGTCCTCTGCTAACGCACGTGTATCCTCTTTTGGATTTGATGACTCTACTCAAAACTTCATCGCCAAGCAAAGGCCTGCGCCAGGGACCAGGTTTTTCTTTGATATCAGAACTGCTAGAAGCAAATTTTTTGAAGCAGAGCTTAGTTGTTCTTTCGCAACTACAGTCCGTCTCAGATCTCTGCTAGGGTTACGGGTTGCCTCTTCCGCAGAATGTCCAAATTCAAATTCGTAAAGCTTGCTGACGTGATAGTCGCGTCAATTTATGACTTTATGGAGCCCTGGAAAAAGCTAGCTAGAAAAAATAGAATTACCTTTTCATGTTTTTTAAAAGAGCTGGAAAAACCTACCAAAGGAATGTGTAGCGTTTTCTGACACGGAATGATTTAGAGTTAAAAAACTTCTTTATTTATACATACCTGGAAACGGAGATTAGTTTTGTGCGCTGCTTGCAGATATATGCGGTGCAAACGCATGCTGATTTGCATGAATAATTTCATTGAGCTTTTTCTAAGAGCTATTTCAAAAATTCTTCAGAATTTATGAAGTGACGCTGATAGGCCTACAACTGTACACAGAATTAGCCGTTGTTTTTTTGAGTGGTAGTGCTACAAAAGAGTGTTTTCACCTTAAAAAATAAGAAGCATAACCTTGACGAGTAGTCTTGGTACAGTACAAGGATGAGGGATAAATGACGGCGTTGCTCAATTCCCTATGGGATACGCAACGCATGCTACTTCTAAGAGATATCGTGGAGGTGGTTTGAATGCATATTCGGCTTATTAAACGACTTGCGGTGGCCAGGCAATGAACAAGCCAGTCATTTATCCTTCCCAAACAATTCATCGATCTTGGAGGGATAGAAGGCTTGGTTGGTCTGAGCGGTAAAGCTAAACCAGTACTTCATCAACTGCGAATGTCACTACTGTGAATAGTCGTAGACTTAGGCGCCTTTTATACTCCCGCCGCGGCGCGGCGCGTCAATTTGAGGAGCGGCGCGGCCGGTCGCGCCGCGCCCCGAGTTTGACGCGCCGCTGCGCGATTGCAGTTAGAAAGGGAAGCGTCAGCGAACCGTGGCCACGAGCTTCTGCTCACTACGGCCCGTGCTCCGGAAGCGGTCCATGAGTCGTTGAGGGAGCAAAACAGAAAGGATTCGTCTGGTTGATCAGAGCATTGCATCTTGTCAATGTTTGTCGTGGGATTTCTTCGGTGAGCGACGAATCCTCCCTTAAGCTTGGAGTCGAAGTCGTCCGCTCAACCTACGGTTGAAACTGGTGAGTGTGTTATTGAGTCGAATCCCCTGCAATACAACCGGCACTAACCCCCTCCTTATTTTGCGATACGTGCGGGTCCAAATGTAAAACTGCTGGGAGGTACTCATCGTCGAAAATCACTCAAAATTCTTTCTCGTTTGACCATTCTAGGGTCACTGTGCACTAAACGTATCTTTAGCGTGGTATATGAAGCTTCGTGAATGTCTACAGATCTCCAGTTTCTTCCTAGGTTACAGAAGGTACAGGCTAAGGTCATGGTCACCAATTTCGCCCAAAATCCCTAATGATCCAAACCTGGTGATCGCCTGTACCTTCAAAAAATGATGTCAGATTCGTGATCAGCACCCTAAGTACCCCCTCCTCCTTCCCAATAGAAGACGTTTGGTCGAAAAGGTGAAATCCCACCCTACACCGAGTCTGCCGCGGCTGATCGCGCCGCGCCGCGCGCTTCCCCTCGGCGGTGCGATTCGCAGAATACCGTAACCCAAAATTCCGTCAAGTGTGGTGTTTTGCGGCGGCGGAGTATAGAAGCGATGCGAAAAATCGATAGCCATGCCGACCATCACACCGCGCCGCGAGGCGGCGCAAGTATAAAAGGCGCCTTATGCGTCGTAGTTCTCCAATGATAACAGTAACTTTGCAGCTTCAACCGTTCAAGAGGAAAATGATTATAATTATAATGAAAGACATCTCGGAGGACATGGAGCAAGCAGAAGGTGAAGCGAAGAAGGTGGGCGCTTTGTAAATCGAAGCAATACAAAATAAACATCTAAACGCTTACTCTAGAACAGAAAGTGCAAATAACGTTCGGTACTATTGTACTTTTGGTACCCCACTTAATCTTGTTCAAAATAGGTCTACTAGGGGTAGTCTGCCATGGGAATAACGAATATCATAGTCGTTTTTTTTTTTGCGGAAATGCCTTATAAGCCCGTCATATTAAGCTCTAATTGCCTAAGGCCTTGAGAGATAGCGCGCGCTGATAAGAGACGCGGAGACTCCGCCTCCTAACGATGCGCACTACTTCGCCGTTCCTAGCCTGCAGCAGAGGTTAGCCAGGGCATAAGCCTTGAAATCTCGAAAAGGCTTGAAAGCTCTGTTGTGTGCTCTCTTTCGCTCACGCGGAGGAAAGCACATAATTAGACAGGGGAAGGGCTCCGGGGTGTGGGCCCACTGGGACACCCGTGTTAAAATTGCCTTCATCCTAGAGGTCCCTCTCTTGCCCTATTCGGAAGAAAATAAGACCGAATCTGTAATCGAAACGAGGAGATAAGACTGCATTTAAGTACGCCTGCGCGCCACGGCATACTATGGTAACTCCCCCCCCCCCCCACTCGAGACGGCCGCGAATGCGTGCTGGTAGGGGGCGGAGTCTCTGCGTCTCTTACCAGCGCCCGCTATTTCGCAAGGCCTTGGGCGATTCCAACTTAATATAGCGGGCTTATAAGACATTTCCGCAATAAACGACTATGATATTCGTTCTTCCCATGGCAGATTACCCCTAGTAGACCTATTTTAAACAAGATTAAGTGGGGTACCAAAAGTACAATAGTACCTAACGTTCTCACATCTAACTAGAAACAGAACAGTCTTTATTGTATTATGCCCTATAAAATCGTCGTTCCTCTAACAAAAATGAACTCAGTCGGCACATACTTTTAAGCATTTGGAAAGAGTTCATGCCGGGGATGAACACAGTGGTGGTGTGCGGGAACTGCAGCGGAGGTGCGGAGAAGGCACCCTTTCTTCTACCGTAATCACCGCAGTCAAACACAGATCCGATCGGACGCACGTTCTCCGCATGGCACTGCTTTGGAGGTTGGCAGTGATCAGGTGGGGTGAGGGACGATCTGCCTGAGATCGGCGCGAGACAGAAGAAAGGAGGAAATTAGCGTATGACTCGGCCGTTACACCCGCGGCTTTGCGGTGAGCTAAAGCGCAGCCCTCGCGGGGGTAATGATGGCCTCGCTGACCATGGGAACCAGCAGATCGACTAGATTTGGTGTGGTTACAATCGATAAAGAGCTAGGAGGATAAGTTGGCTTGTAGCGGCAGTCCAGAAATTCCGATTGATGTGAACCCTACCATCTCCTACATTAGAATTTTGAGCTCTATCGAATGAGCCAAAAAAGAATCTTGCCTCAATAATCCTTAGGGCGAATTTTTTCAGGCGCTGCTTATTTTTCGTTAAATATCGGTTTTTTAACCCCCATAAAGACTAAATGCGAAGCATGCTTCCAGGCTAAAATTTCAAGAGGATCCCAATTAGATAGACGGGAGATCTTTCAAGAAAATTTTAAAGCATTAGTTTCAACGTGGTATCTCTCTAGCAGAGATACCATGTTGAAACTAAGTGATTTTTTACGGAACTCTATAATGCGCACACCATATATTTCGAGACTAAGGCTGATTAGGTGAATCATTAAATCTAATGCTCACCGAGAATAAATTTTACCACACAATGCTTCAAATTGCTCGTCCAGTGACGTGCCTTGACATCTTGCTGCAGAATTTTCTTATTTCTCTGGAACGATTTGCTTTTGAATGGTACTGCCCGTCGAATAGTATGATATGATATCATGTAATAGGACAGTTTACCTTATTTAATATACATTTTACTAGAGCTATGATACCTCGACACCTCCCTGTCTAGATTATATCCTGTTTCAGTATCGCGCTTTTGTTTCGTCAGGTATCTGAATGCGGTCCGATAAAGTTACATTCTCCACGAGATGTTAAGCAATTCTACGAAATAGTAGCTGTATTTTCATATTAAGTAAAGATTTCGCCTCCAAGTTTATGTCGTGGAGGAGCTTTAGAGGATGTTCGCATCCCAAAAGCTTCTTCAAAGTGCTGCAATGGTGTACTGTTATTCGACATCATGTCATCTGATCTGATAGTACGCGTTTCACCTATGAGAAGCAGCTTCTGCAAGGATGGATGCTCGGAGTTTTGAAAGTTTGATCATTTTCTTAGACCGTTAATACTGCTGTTCCAAGATTATAGGAGGATCAGTTTATTGTGCGGCCTAACGTTTCGACCTGTTCGCCGTTTCCAGAGGCTTAAAAGTGGTTCAAGACTTTAGATTTATCACTTGCCCAACCACGCGCCTTATCCCCTCCCCTTTGCATATCATCCTAGGTGCCAAAACGAAAAACCCAACGCATGAAAAGTAAACTCACGCGCTGATCCACCGCTGACGCGGAGTGACGTCGCAACCGTTGTCATTAGTAGACGAGTGGTACTGAGACATACTGTATCATTCTTAAGGATACACATGTCACCATCGGTCGTTTCGTTTTGGCACGTAGAACGATATCGAAAAGGGGAAGATAAAGGGGTCGCCATCTACCTATAACCTTGTTTGGTACAGCAGTTTTAACAGTCTATGGTTTTTTTTTGTTGAGAGATGCGCAACGAATAGGCAGTGCACTTCTCACTTTCGCTGTAGTGCAGACTAATAGACTTTTACAGAAGCAGCAGCGATAAACATCTTCGCTTGTTTTTCCTTTGGAAGAAGAACGCGTACGCAGCTCGGGTTTCTTAATGGTGTACACTAACAACAATATATTTTTTAAATCGAGCAAACCTGGAATGCGATGAAGAGGTCTTTTATTGGTTCCGTGTTTTGAGCATATTCTTCTTCTTTTCTATATTGTTGCGGAGAAGCTGCTGCGGTGACAGCACCATCAGGCTGCGGTGCAGGTGTTGAATTGGCGAGATTTTCTAGAGGAACTGTCCAAAGAATGGTGCGGGTGGTCCAGAAAAAAGCTGGGAAACATTGGGAATAACCTGAATGGAATCAGTTATTAATATGGGTTACCTATTTAAATCTCTTAGTACTTTAGCAGTTCTACACTCAATGCCTCAACAACCAAACAGAATTAGATGGAATCAGGTGTATATCTGTATTTAAAATCACTCAGTATTAGAACAATCACAAGTGGAAGATAAACAGCAAAACAATCAAAACAATAACAACAATAACATTAATCATGTTTTGTTTCGCCTCTATCTTCATACTAAACATGTTTACAATTAGTTACCCTGTGGTTCAACGCTGGTTGGAGAGTTGAGGTGTTGTGAGGAATGGTTGGAGCATTATACAAGGGAATGGAGAATAGCTGAGAGTTATGGGGTTGGTTAGAAAATCCTAAATCAACGTCGTCAAAAAACCAGTACATATATTCTTAATAGCATTATTATTTACACTATTATACTTGGATATTCAGTTGCGAGTGATGAGATCCGACAGCATAGTAGCTCTCAAGAAAACTGTTAGCGTAGTCGTTGCTGAATGTGTACACTACATGAGATTAATAAGGTTAGAATAAATTCCACATTTACATCACATCCCTTTTATAACCAATTTCTTTCTCCTCCCAAATGTTCGTTTGTGGCTTCTAGCGGTAGAGGCAGCGGTACCTTGTATCATGCAGGCAATGCACCTACATGACCACGGTCATCTCTATCAATCAACTAGTTAGGAAGCACTCCTGAAATGCTTTGAGAAAACTAGAGTGCGTAGGTGTTCTTAGGAGGTCTACTGACTAAGTCGAACTCATCGTGCAACCTCAAGCTGGAGGCGTGTACTGGAGGATCATAATGTCGTTTTCAAAAAGGTTGGGCACACGGGTTCGCTTATAAGGTCTCTCGTCTATCTAATTAGATTCAGCCTAGAAACATGCATCGCAATTAATCCTGACATCAATAGAAACCCTGCCGCGGGGCTTTCAAGCTCCTAGCTATCAGGAGCACAGGTAAGCAGGTAAACACAGGTATGCCACCTGAACATCGATGTATTCGAAGGGTAGGAATTAACCCTGGGTTGTGAAAACTCCAATTTTGACACAGGTAGCTTACTATAAAAGGGCTTCGACCTCCTGTGAAACTTCAAAGTGAGGCCAGGATCATTGGAAAGAGCTTGGAATGCTGATTACCAATATTGGTGTTGCCGAAGTTGGATGGCCTGACCGCAAGGCCGTGCGAAAGAGCTGGGACGAGAGCGGTGAGTCATGAGTGCTCCGTAAAAAAGGTCCGTCAGCTGCAGCGGTGGCGCAGTGGCAGTGCTCCCGCTCCTCAGGTGTGGCGTGTTTGGTTCGGTGTCCATTTTTTTGTACATGGTAGTTTATCTTCGAAATAACCTTTTATTCTGAATTGTGATACGTGTACTGATTATTAATACACGTTTGCAAAAACTAGTATTAGGTTGGAAAAAAGTCCCTTCACACTTCGAAATTTTTTTCCCGCGCTCCTTGTAAACGCGCTAGCCAATATTGATTGCTGATTTCGTAATCCTATCACACTTGTCTACCGTTCGCACGCGAACATAGGTCAAGACAATTCTTGTATTTCGTTATCCATCCAATCTTCCGGACTCAATGCCAGATCTACCTCATGGCCATTTTCGGCACGGCATTCTTCATGAATTCATTAAAGGATCTACAGCACGTCAGGCAGCCGACCAAATTAACCATATATATGGCTTGGGATCTACTACTCATCGCACCTGTTATGAATGGTTCGGAAAGTTTTTAAAGGGAGATTATTCACTCGAAGACACGGCAAGGTCGGGGGGCCAGCTGAATTGGACGACACTGAAGTACTCCATCTTCTTCGTACCGATAGTGGGCAGGGGACATGTCAACTGGCAGAGAAGCTCGAAGTGTCTCATAGGATAGTAGGAATCCATCTGATAGGTCTTGGCTTTGCATGGAAATTTGGAGCTTGGATTCCACATGCCCTGTCAGACACTCAGAAAGGTCAGCGGCTCTCCATCGCTACTTCTCTTCTGTCCAGACACGAGAGAAAATCGTTTCTGCCGCGGATTGTGACAGGCGATGAGTCTTGGGTTCTGTATGCCAACTTCCGAAGAAAAAGGCATTGGGTACAAAGAGAAGAGAACCCTTGCCTTGATCTCAAGCCAATGTTCACGAAAGGAACATTCTCTTGAGTGTTTGGTGGGATGTCAGAGGAGTGATTTGCTGGGAAACTCTCAGAAATGGAGAGACACTTACTGCTGCCACATACTGTGGCCAACTCCACAAAGTCGTCGCAACTCTCCAAGAAAAGAGGCTGGAGAAGTCAAAGGTGATGATCCTGCATGACGATGCGAAACCACTTGTTGCAAGACTCACTAGAGAAATAATAAAGGGTTCGACTTCAGAACTGCAGTCTTTTAAGCGAGAGGAATTGGAAAATTACCCAGTCTTTGGAGAAGTGTAGTGGAACAAAATGGAGTTTATCTCAATTGATTTGATTTTGTAGTTGTGGAGAAATAAATCTTTGAAAAAAATGAAAAGACTTTTTTCCAACCTAATAAAAAGGACATAGTGAGTGAAAAAGAAGCAGTAGACAAACTTGACCTGAGTCGAGTCGTGAGCGGCCGACACTATCTGGCTCTCGTGCATTTCCCGACACTTCACTGCTGTTCAACTACATCGTCGACATTTCTGCACACTCCTCTTCATTATGCGCTCCACTACGACTGTCTCGTCAAGAACTGGCGATTCTTCGTCCAGAACTGGCGATTCTTCAACTGTGAGCCCTGAAGTCCGCCTTCATTCGGATGCTGATGGCCTGCCAACCGACAAATCCGACTTCGATCGCGCAATCGAACAACTGGTCAAGGACGATCGTGTACCGTCATATCTGAAGACTATCGTGGGTTACTTATTAGAAAGTCGAAATCAGTTAATTTCGCTAGTTCAGTGCGTGGTCAACAGGAACAACGAATTGATGACAGAAAATTGCGCCCTGAAGGCCGAAATAGAAGAGTTGAAAAATGCACTTGCTAACAACCGCGAAAAGTGCCCTCCTCCGGCCCACACTCCTGCGGAAGTCTCGTCATATGAAGAAATCGAACGTCGACGAACTGTCATTATCTCTGGCCTACCAGAATCTTCTCGATCACCTGCCTCTGTCAGGGTAGTTCATGATATGCATTTGGTCATGCAAATTTTAGACTTTCTCGATATTGAGTGCACACCCATCTCGATTTGTGGATTGGTTCTCGAGCTAAATCACCTAGAGAACTCAAAGTAATTTTTCCTTCTTCCTATTACTGTAAGATGACGCTATTTCGGGCTCCTCGTCTGTCACGTTTCTTCCTTCGCCGCGTTTTTATTAGGGCTTCGCGCTCATGGGAAGAAAGAGAACGTCGTCGTCAGGAAAAGCTAGTTCGACGTAGTAGTAATGGTGCTAATACCACGATCGAAATATCTCAAAATCTCCCGCAGGATGTGTCTCTCACTCACTCAGACAACCACGAGAACAGACCAGGTCTTTCAGCTTCTATCCCAAGAAATTTTTAATAGGTCCTCAGGATTACAACCATGAATTGAATTGCGTTCTCTCAAATATTCGATCTTTATCAAAAAATCATGAATCTCTCAAACTTTTACTAACTCAACAAAAACCAGCTCTAGTACTTTTAACTGAAACTTGGCTCAAAAGTTCCATTTCCTTACCTCCATTTCTGGGTGAATGGTGTTCTCATTATGAGTGCATTAGGTGTGATCGCCCTCGCAAATCGGGGGGCGGTGTTGCGATTCTCTGCATTTCATCTATCTCACCAATTTTTATTTTCAAGGAATCCATCATCAATGCTTATGAGATTTTATGTTGTGATATTTGCCCAGTATCCAAACCTTTACGAGTCATACTTGTATACAGAACTCCAAATTGCTCTGCAGAAAACAGTGAGTTACTCATGAAAGCCTTAAGTGACATGTTATGTTGTGAACATCCCTGCCTTTTAGCGGGTTACTTTAACTTTCCAGACATCTCCTGGCTTCCTTTAATGTCCCCATCCAGTTCCGTTTCCAAGCACTTTATCGAATTTATAGAAACACACAACCTAGTACAGTATGTTCGTGAACCCACACTGGGAAACCACGCTCTCGATTTGATTCTATGCAACGCAGACAGAATGATACAAGATGTAAAAACGAATCCCCCTCTTGGAAGCAGCGATCACAACAGCGTGAATTTTCGTATCAACCACTACGCAGAACCTGAACGCTTTGTCATCAGAAAGAACTTCATGAGCGCGGACTACGACCGACGCTATTCGAAAACACTTGGCCGAAATAGATTGGTACAGTTCCCTAAACACGGCAAACTCAGTAGATGAAAAATACGAATTATTTCTTGCTATACTACAACATTCCATCCAATTGTTTGTTCCAGTCCAGAAAGTCCCAGCCTGCGGTAAATTTCTACCCAAATATCTCCTAGATTTATTCAATCTCCGACATTTAGCCTGGAATAAAGCAGCAAATGACCATTCCTCTAATAGCTGGGATGAATATAAGCGTATAAATCTCAAATTTTCTAAGAAACTTGCAAAATACAGTCGCTGTCAAGAAAAGAAAATTGTTGAAGCAAAAGACAAATTAGCCTTTTATAAATTCATGAGATCGAGACTTCAAGAGAAGAAAAGAATTGGAGTTTTAGTCGCAGAAGATGGAACCATTGTCAGAAACGACCTAGATAAAGCCCGACTATTAGCGGACACTTTCGTAAAAGCTTTCACTGATAATGACCTCGACAATATATCATCTCCAATCAATGCATTCCCCATCATGGAGGATTCTGTTTGGTTTCATGCAGACGAACTATATGAAGAGCTCTCAAGGTGACCTACGTCTTACTCTCAAACCCCCGATGAAATACCGTTTTTCTTTGTAAAACAAGTAAGTGCAAGTATTGTCAAGCCTCTTGAATTCATTTACAATTTAAGTTTTATGACAGCTGAAATTCCTCATAGATGGAAGAGCGCTATAGTTACACCAATACCAAAAAAGCCCCCATTTACGACACCGCAAAATTATCGGCCGGTTAGTGTCACATCTATGTTCGCTCGCCTTTTCGAAAAAATTCTTAAAAAGAGAATTGTTGCACACTTGGATCAACACAACATAATCTCTTCAAACCAACATGGTTTTCAGAAAAAAGATCCACTGAGACAGCTATGCTACAGGCCTTGAATGATTGGACCAATGACATAGATAACATAGGATGGCTTGATGTGGTTTATTTTGATTTTGCAAAAGCCTTCGATAGGGTATGTCATAAGAGACTAAAAGCTAAACTAACCATGGTGGGCATACATCCTCGAATAATTTCTTGAATAGTTGAGTTTTTAAATCGCAGAACTTTTACTGTACGCGTCAATTCCAATTATTCAGCACCTCAACCGACTCTTAGTGGCGTTCCACAAGGTTGCGTTCTATCCCCTATTCTATTCAATATCTATACCCACGAACTATCGTCACTAATAACGAGCTCAGGAGTGAAATGCGTAGCTTTTGCTGATGATTTGAAAATTTACCATAGCTCACCAATGCATGATCAAAACCTTCTGCAGCGAGCCATAGATGCTGTTGATCGCTGGTCCCACGAGTGGCGGCTCCCTTTGTCAAAAGAAAAAACTAAGGTGCTCCATTTAGGAAGGACAAATCCCCGCTACACATACAAGTTAGGTGAAAATGTGATTACCAGCACTGATCAAACGACAGATCTTGGATTTCTCCTCGACACAAATTTGACTTTGGACGCGCATTGTGAACAAATTGCAAACAAAGCAGTGACTGTAGTACACAATCTCTTTAGAAGTCTTTCCACAAAAAACCCCTCTGTCCTCCTCAAAGCTTATAAGAATTACGTTAGGCCGATACTTGAGTATGGAACAAAAATTTTTAACCAAGTTAAGAAGAAGAATATACTTAGACTTGAAAAAGTCCAAAATAGCTTCACCAGAAATCTGTTTATCAGGAAATGTGGCTTTGATTACCATGCTATTCCCAGCAGTGAAGTAAGAAACAAACAACTCGGACTTCAGACACTTTCATCCAGACGAAGAATATGCGACCTCGTAATGGTTCACAAAATTCTCCATGGTTTCTGTGGACTTGATAAGCGTGACTTCTTCATAATGAGACCATCCAGAACCCGAGGTGGAGGAGAGAAACTTTCACTAAGTACTGCAAAATCTTCTATTCGACATAATTTTTTCGTTAATAGAGCAGGTTCAGATTATATAAAACTTTCCAAAAACTCAGTTATTCCGTACGAGCTGAAGCCATTTATTACGAATGCAAGTCAATTCATGAATAATTCTAGGACATAATGAGATCTTGTGGCAAAGCCCCTCTTGATCTGTTCTCCCTTCCATTCTTCTTTCTCTGGGCATTTGTTGTCGTATGTACTTCCTAATCACTCTATAACACTTTGATCTGGATCGTTAGCCAATTTGATGTGGATGTCGTTCTATACCGTTTCTAATTACATTGTTCTTCACATGGATTTGACCCATGTAATAAATAATAATAATTCTACTTAACTTTTACTTCGCACATTTTTTCGCCTTGTTCCATGAATACCAATCTTGTTAGAAACACCTCCAGATGTTCAATATAAGATGTGGACTCTATTTGTGCAGAATTGTAAAAAAATGTCACTGTAACAGTTTTTGCCTTCAAGAATTTTAACAAGTGTGAATGATAGCTATTTAATGAAACACATGTCATAATTCAGATTTTCAATTCAGACGGTTACTTTACACATCATGATTTATCTCCGAAAAGGACTTTTCGGAGATAAATCATGATGTGTAAAGTAACCGTCAGCAATAGGGACCGAACCGGCGAGATCACACGTGACAGGCGGGAGCACTACCTCTGCGCCCCCGCCGCAACTGGAGAACTTTCTTACGGAGGCCCTATAACTCATCGCTCTCGCGCCAGCCCTTTCGCATGCCGAGCCTGTGGTCAGTCCACCCAACTTCGGCAGGTCATAACTCGTTCGGGAATTTCGTTTTGCAATTTTGATACCCATATTCTAAATCAGCATTCCGAGCTATTTCTAATGACCCTGGTCTCAATTTGAAGTTCCATGGGAGGTTGAAACCCTTCGCTAGTTAGGTGGACTGCGTGGCGAAGTTTCTTCACTTACCGCATGTCAACCTCCTCCACAACCATCGAGGATCACTGTTTTAGATAAATTCATTAGTTTTTTGTTAGGTTACGCGCCCTCATTACATTTGAAAGATACTGCAACGAAGATGTCTTTTGGTCATTGGCCAGAAAGAGCGCGAAGACGAATTTGCGCCGTTTTAAGACAGTCCAAAGCGGCTCTATTAGTAAATTTTTTAAAGCTCAAATGCTGGTGAAAAAACGCGTATCAGCTCGAGATCTATCTTTTGACATACAAATCCCAGAGTCCTAAAAGTTGAGCAATACATGTAGGCCCGACAAAATCAATCGAATAGGCGGGACAAATTGTAGAGTGAGCTTATCTCGACGAAAGTAGTTTTTCTAAATGTGGGAAAAGTGTAGCAATCCTATTAGCTAGTTATCTAAAAAAAAGCTGAAAAACAAAGTAATCCATTGGTAAAAGAAATAGAAATCATTTGAGAGTCAAGCAGAAAGCCAAAGATGACGCAGGTGTAGCGCCGGTATGTGTGGTCTCCCGCCGTAGTCGGCCAAATGGACTCCAGCATAGTGTTCAGCACCCGGATAACCCGTCACTGGACGAAGTATGAGCGAAGTCGGTGATCGTCACCCGACCATACTCCCTTTCCTAACGGCTGGTGACCTACCGAAATCGGCGACATTACAAAAACGAACGTCGGATTCGTAATCAGTGGCCCAAATAACCTCTAGATGATTTTGGAAAATGTTTGAACAGAAGCTTTTTTCTTCGAACGGTGGAGTTTGAAGAGGCTTGCGTTGGAGACACAGGCTGAGGAACTGCGGTTAGAGGGATCGGCAGGAAAATCGATGAGAAAAAAGCTAATCAGATATGGGCAGTAAATGCATGCGTATAGCGCAGTCGAAGAAGGTGCCGGCTGTCGCGTGCCCCCGATAATAACTTTCTGCCTCGGATTTCCCGCCCAGGCACACTAAACCCTCCATTCCTCCGGGATCGGTGAATTGCAGCAAGTCTTGTCTAGGAAGGATCGAGCCCGGCTTAAGTGTTCATCGACTGGCTGCAGCAAGTCATTGTATGGGCAAGTACACATTCAAATCCCCTCCACGACATCCCGCAGAAATGCGTGGCGAATAACAAAAGGGATTTAGTAGTACCGCCGTTTGTCTTTTATGGACGATAGGACTCGTTGCGTAAACACGACATAAATCATGCCTTAACTTTTTTAGCAGGCTCTAAACCTATAGCGACTACATCGTTTGGCATAAGAAAATCACACCAAGTGATAAGAGCTCATTGCAGGCCCAGAGTGTTGCCGACGTCCTTGTGTTTGCGCAAAATAACGTAGAACGATTTGATAAGTTTGGGCTTTTTGGAAAAGCGAAAAAACTCGACTGGTCAACTTGGATAGGAGCTTCTGTAAGTTTGTGATGTTTATTTCCTTTACAGAATAGGTTTTATTCGGCGGCTATTGTACGTCACATAGCCTGCTTCTTTCTTCATATAGCACTAACTCGAAGATAGGTGAGAAGTTTGAGAACACGCGGTGGGATTGGGTTTAACGATTTTTTTCACAAGTTGCGGCTTCCTTTCGCCTAGCAAATTTGATTCCGTATAGCCGATAACTTCACTGCCTGTGCGGCGTTTCTCTCGAATGAATCTGACCCACGCAAGTGGAATACTAGAAGGATAAATAGGATATTTTAACTAACTGCAACTCGTTTTTAGAAGTATCTGTGCACAATCTGTCAAGAGTATGAACGGTAGCTAAGGTAGATAGTAAAGTTGTGCTCTCGAAATTTATCGAATATTCGATGTTATCGAATGTGCAAAAATTTCGAACACTCGAATTTGGATATATTCGACAAAAGCGGTTTTTCTGTACATTGGAATTCCAATACATTCGAAAAACGCGATTTTTTGAATACTCGGGTTCGAATGCACTCGAAAGGCGCTACTTTTTGAACACTCGAATTCGAATACATTCGAAATGCGATTCTGAGCTTGACCTTGTTCAAGAAAGCGCACAAAGGGCGATTTTACTACCTAAAGGGCCCCACACAGTTCTGCGGCAACGCCGCTCGCCGCTGGGGTCAAGGATAGGGCAGGGACGCCGCCGGCAGCGATCTCTACGTCCCTGCCCTATGGTTAAGGATAGGGCCGCGTCGTTGCCGCAGAAGTGTGTGGAGGCTTTAAGGGTTTCGACCTCCCATGGAACTTCAGCTGGAGACCAGGGTCATTAGAAAAGAGCTCGGAATGCTGACTAGAATATGGGCGTCAAAATTTTAAATTAAACATCTGAGCTAGTGGTGACTTTTGAAGTTGGGTGGACCGGACTTCAGGCTGGAGCTGCGGAGGAGCAGTTAGGGACAAGGGCTCCGTAAGAATCATTCGCCAGCGGTGGTACAGAGGTTATGTTCCTGTCTGTCGGAAATTAGTTATTGATTCGATTTCCCCTCGCTACCACTTTTTTTGCACGTCTGATTTATATACGAAAGGACCTTTCATTCTGAATTATGATACGCATTTAATTAAACCGGACGTTCAACGGCCTGGCGGCCGCCAAACGTCTGGTTGGGGGCTTCGCCCCAAACCCGGAGAATAGAACACCCCGAACGTCTTCTTGTCCTTTTTAGACCTTCTCTCATTCATTGCGGTAAAAAAACTGGTTTTGCTATATAGAATGGTATAGCAGAATACGGTAGGGCAAAATCTTCAAAACTGCTCCTATGGTGCCTCATCCTTTATTGCACGTACGCGATTCAATCTCTGAAGTACTCGATCTATTTATTAATTATGGCACTCCTTTAATGGTTCTAATACCGGACCCTTTACTGAACCCTCTTAACTGCTGCTCCCTTTATTGGCTCCCTTACTGGTCCCTCCTTGACTGATCCTTCACTGGTACCCCATTTATTGGTTCCATCACTGGACCCCTACCCTCCTTCACTGCTCCCCATTACTGGTCCTACCCTCACTGCCCCCCCCCTTTTAGCGGTCCCTCTTTAGTGGTCCCCCTTTATTGTCACCCTTTTCCCGTTCACCCTCCACTGGTCCCCCGCCCCTCTCTTCGTCGGTCCCTACTGCTGCTCTCACCTTAACTGGACCTCGAATTACTGGTCTCCTCTTCACTGGTCCTCCCTCTTCACCGGTCCCCATTGCTGGTCCCACCTTCACTGGTACCCCCTTTACTCCAGAGGTCGAAAAAATTTACTAACCCAAACCTTACCCAGGGGGTTATTTGGGGTGCTGATGATGAATCTGGCATCCTTTTCGAATTTTCAGCTAATTACGGTTTACGGCAGCCTTACTCAACCGCACCGCATCCTACCGCATTTCAATGCCGATGACGGATGTAAGATTCGTGACCAGTAGCCCAAATAACCTCCACAGAGGAAAGGAAATTTGGGCGAGATCCTTGACCATGACCTCAACAGCACTAGTTGTCCGTGCTTATAGTCACCTTCCGTAACCGATCGATCCCTCATGTCCGACAGGCTGGAGCACTACCGCCGCTACCGCTGACGGACCATTCTTACGGGGCCCCGTCCCTCACTGCCCCGCGCCAGCTTCAGCCTGAAGTCCGGCTCACCCAACTTCAACAAGTCACAATCGCCCAGGAGTTTCATTTTGTAATTTTGACATGCAAATTCCTAATCAGCATTTCGGGCTCTTTCGTTTTTTAAGGAATTCTAATTAGGGAAGGTTTCGAAGTTCTATGGAAGACCCATGGAACTTCGAAACCCTTACCCAAATAGAATTCCATTTAAAAAAATTCCTCCAGCATATGACGACTACACTGATGAAGGCAGCCTCCTTTAATTTCTTGGAGTCTCAGCTTCTAATGCAATGTAGACGTTAAGTATTCTCCTCTATTTCTTTTCTACGAATCTCCTTTTTGCTTACGTATATGTATCTTTAGTTGTTAGTTGGTCGATCTTTATTTAACAGAACCTAAATCTTCTACTTATGATCGTCTTCAAAGCCCTATTCGATCCACCGAGAGGGAAAATGTTCCCGGCGTTATTTGACCAGTAGTTGTTGTGTGTCAACATCAAAACCTTTTGTGGCACGAGCAATACTGAAAAACGAGGGAGAGGGATAGGACTACTTTGCAATTAAACGGACCAAAATGAATAAAGTAAAGGAGAATTGCTTGGTTGATTTCAGAAATTTCCAAAGATATAGTAGTTATGAGAGAACACCTATAAAGCAGCAGTAAATAAAGAAACAATTAAGTAAATAAAGAAGTCTTTTAGCTAAAACTTTTAGTTATTATTTTTTATTTTTTGTATTTCAGGAAGCAGCTACCGAAATTATCCATCTGATGATGCGAAAGATTTGCATAAAGTAGAAGCCAGAAGTTGCTCTTAATACCTGATCCTAATGGTTTACATTGTTGTTCTAGAGTTGAATAAAGACTTGTGTTTGTCTTCAACATGAATGAAACACTGCTACTGGATAGCCAACCGTCGTTTGAATAACCTAGAAAGTCCGTCTACTAGTGCAATCTGGAAAGAATTGTACAACCGCACATTAACAGATGCAAACATTCTGAAGGATAGAGGATAAAGGACGGCGCTACACAATCCCTTTTGGGATGCGCCACGCATTTTAGTTCAAGGGATGTCGTGCAGGCGATTTGAATGCGTGTTTGGCCATACAATGACTTGTGGTGGCCAGCCGATGAACAAGTCAGCGCATTACCCTTCCCAGACAAGTCTGGTACCAATTAACCGCTCCAGAAAATGGAAGCTCTGGTGGGCCTATCCGGGAAATCAGAACCAGGAACCTGGTATCGGGCGCAGACGACAGTCGGCTCCTCCTCCAACTAGGCTACATGCGCCCGCGAACCTTTCGAACTTTGCTTATACTATACTAATGCTCCCTTTGTAGTTTATTCGCGAATGTCCGAAAGGGTGCAAAGATATCCTTCAAAAAGTTGATCACGACGATACGCCGTGACATGAGTGTACCCTCCCCTGAGTATGCGATTGTCATGGGTAATTCTGAAGCCGCACTATTACGCTTTCTCAACTCCTAGCACATTGGTCGAGGTCGAAAAGGAGTAAAAAAATTCTCCTAAACTATATCTAAGGGGTTGTTGATCACGAATATGATATCCATTTTTGAAACTCCGACCGACTCTGTAGTTAGCATGTGTGCATGCGATCCCATAATACACTTTGAGGGTTCCTAGCTCCTTGGGTTCAAGGACTTTACAGAAATGGTACACACATTTCTGTAATGCATCTCTATGTGAAGGGTGGAGACTCTCATAGTGGTATTCATTTTCGCCGTTCTGACATACGCCTGAAACAGTTCTTTAGTCAGTAAGTACCAGAGATCGACAGCAAAAAACCGATCTTAGGTGGATCCGCAGGCGTGAATAGTTGAGGAGACCATAAGCTAAGGGGTCGGTATTTCAGGTGGTGTCTATATTTATTTGAATGCTGTAGCTTATGTAGGGCAAATCTGATGCTGACGAGTGTCTTATGGAGGTGTTTGGCGGTATTTTCACCGTTAGAGTGCGGTAGGCGGTTGAAGAATCTAACCCCTGGTTACGCATACCCTCGAAGTTGCGGTATTCGGCACGATTTTTCTACATTCGGGTGAATGAACACCTGCAGGGCAAATCCAAATAGCGGCTGTCCATCCACTGGGCACTCATCAGGTTAGAAGGCATGAAGTGGAAGATTTCGAGATTGCGCTCAGAATTCTGAGTCTGGAATCGCGAGAAAACACTGAAGGTCTTTCGGATTCACTCTAGGAACCTAAAAGGCTGTTCCTTTGTTTGCAGTCACCTCACAGTTTGTCAAATCTGAGACTCTTGGTAATCACGAATACTAAGTCCGTGATTTTGTCCACACTATCAACCCAGCAATGCTATAGGAGCGATTGGGGTTACCACTCCCTAGGTGTAGTACCTTAGTTTTCCCCTTGGAGAGAGGCAGTTGCCGTTCAAGTGACCACAAGTGCAAGGGATCAATTGAATTTTGCAATGCTGCGGAATCATTCGCTTAGTCAGTGGTCCGATAAACTTTGATATCGTCCGCAAACGCACTAAATTCAACTCCGTTGGCACGTAATAACTGAGCAATAAATGAGTGGAAGGAGAGTTACTACAGGTGCAAGAAGCCTTCAAATAGGAGACAGTAGCTATATCCTGTTTCACCTCTAAGCCCTATACAGGATATAATTACTAAGAAGGAAGAGAAAGAGACTCACTACCGGAGGATCATCAGTAGGGCAGGGAGTGAGTGCAATGCTGGACATGAATGTATAGAGTTTATATACCTACGAAATTGCGTCATACGGGGCGTACCCTTGCCATAGGGAAGGTCAATAGACGAAGAAGGAGGGAGTAACCTAATATTGGCTGTAGATTCCCTGTTGTGATATCTATATACTGAAATAGTCATTATGGCTTAAGAGGATGATATGTAGTTAATAAATATACATAAATACATAAATATACATATATATGAAGCTTAGAGGTAACAGAGCTTACTGAAAGGATATTGCAGTCACTTTGATAGCAGATCTATAAGTTGAGCTATGAAACTTATAAGTATCTTTGAATGAATAGGTAAATCCATATTTATAAGCAATACTTTTATTATTAAGTATACATTTTACTATTAAGTGAAGAATTATTTTTTTATCATAATGTAGGTGAAAGAGTGTTTCAGTATAAATTATTCCCACTTTTATAGAGTGGCTAATATACGAAGTGTTGTGGGAAAATTTATTTACATTAAAAGAGAAATAATAAGTTTTATTGTATTGTTTAGTTAAAATGTTATTATCAACAATACTGATAGTTTTATCCAAAAAATTATACAGATGTATGTTGTCATGAGTTTTACTTACAATAAGGCAATTTTCATAAGTCTCGGAAATGATGCGTTCAATCAATATTTCTTCTAGATTATGTATAATTAATATGTCATCCATGTATCTGAACGGTTGAAAAAACATTATTAGCAATTGTTTTTTTTTAATAGAGTATTGGTATTCGCAAAAACAAAGAGTTAAATCTGCAATGATTGGACTTGCATTGCCACCTTGAGGTACACCTTTAATTTGGTTATAAATTGTATTATTTAAGCTACAGTAAGAATTTTGTAACAAGAAGTCAAGCATATAGATTATGTCTTCTTTTTTTGTATGTTCTGAAGTTGCCATGTCGAACAGAGTTACTATAGTAGGATCTGTAATTATTAACTACCAATAAGTTCTTATTTGCATTTTTAAAGTATATTTTAAATATTTCCTTAATATTTTTAATAATTATGTTATGTGGTATATTAGTAAACATATCAACAAAGCCGGCTGAGTATAGTCTAAAGTTGCTTCCATGGATGGATGGATTTCATTATTAATGTTAATATCGTTGATGGACTAGAAATTTCTAAGACACCTAGTGTTGCAATAAACATTGTAAGCATAATGTTTAAAGTGATTGCGGAGGTGAGTGAGAATTCTAGCAATCTCCATTGCTAAAGGTTTAATATTACTGTTAGATGCTCCAGTTATGAATCTAAACTTAATAGGACTTTTATGCAGTTTAGGCATACAATAAATCAATGGTACAGTACCACTTCTATTAGAGTTCAATCCTATATTAGAAATGAAGTTGTTTTGTCTAGTGAAAATTTCATTGATATTAATGTTCGATTGAATATATATGTTATTAGAGGAGTCACTATTAAAGTTTTCCATCTCGTTTCTAATTATTTCAAAACAGTTTTTTACAAATAATACCATAGTTTGACGAAGCCTAGTCAAGAGGGCATAATATAAAAAACTTAGGTATAAATTTTATACAAGCATTCATATTTTTAAAATTATTGTTAGAGCTTTTATTATTAATGTATATAAGTGGTCTAGTTCTTCTGCTATTAAAAACAATTCGAAGATGTTCTTTATTCTTTGTAATGTTGAAGAATTGAGGTTATATCAGTTTTTAATTTTACTTGCAATTTGCTTGGTTGATCCAAATAAATTTAATGTTACTGCTGTCAATATGAGGTTGAGGTCTGTATTTTGTGCCTTTACTTAAGATTATATAAACATCTCTGAGATTTCTAAAGATATTAGTATCACCAGTAACAATGTGTTTGTGAAAAGAATCAATAAAGGTAGGGTATTTATCACAAATACAAGGTATATTACGTCGGACAAGATTTGAAGTGTTACGTAGAAACTTATTATAGATAAAAAGTTTTTTATAAAACGGTTCTTCGTATTGATAGGCAATTCTAAAAGATTTATAAACTTTATCACTATGTTGATTAATGATTCTAATTATATTTTATTGTTTATTATTCTATTCAAATTAAATAAGTTTAGTACATTATTAGTCAGTCTAGTACACAAGCCTTCGCCAGCAATGGCAAGAAGGCCTACGAAGCTCGGAGCTACGGGAGAAGTCGCAATTAGCAGACCCGCTGCAGTACATGAAGTCCAAATATCGCTGGGCCGGATACCTGCTTCGACGAAAGGACGATAGATGGAGTCTCCGTGTCACAGAATGGCTCCCGAGAGACCATAAGAGACCACTGGGACGACCGCCAACGCGATGGGCAGACTTATTCTCAAGATCTTTCAGAGAGCGGAGTCTGCCTCACTGAATGCAAGCAGCCAGAGATCGAGCGGTCTGGAAGAGTTGTGGTCCCCGCTGAGAATACCTCCAGCCGACAAAGGACCATCAAAGTATCAAAGTAAGTAAGTACATTATTATAGAACGGCATTTTAAGGTATATTACATCTCTTTTATGATTATCTTTACTAGTTTTCTCATTATTGTTAAAGTGGAAATAGCAAAGGGAACTCAACAAAAGAATCTGTTTTTCTTTAGAAATGTCAAAAGATTCAAAATTATACAAAGTAGCTTTAATTAATGATTTTATAAAATTTTTTGTTTTTGATTCAAGAAATCTGAATAAGTCATAGTAAGTATTATCACCATTATTGAGAAATGATGTTACCTCATTTATAATAGTAGGATCAGGATATTCGTTAATTTTGTTTTTATTCTTATGTTTATTACCTCTGTTAGTACGTTCTTTTATTATTTTCAAATTGAAGAATGGGTGATTAGGTTTGTGTGAAAGTGGGTTAGTAATATATGAGATGTTACCGTAGCCTTTAATGTTATCATTAAAGCCAAAAGGATAGGCGGTCATGAGCAACTTAATCCAAAATAAGCTCTTTTTCTTTCAATATATTGATATCACAGTTTTCTTCAAGATTATCTAATATACTGATATGGAATTTCTTACTGAAACAAGAATTCTGAAAATGTTTGCAGAAAATTTTGTTTTCTATACCTTTACGAATATTATTTATGTTCATGAATTCTTATTTTTAATTTTCTTGTGGTGATACCAACATATTATTTACCACAGTCATCACATGTGAGGCAGTAAACAAGATTAGGAGTCATACAGTTAGCTTGATCAATTTTGTAAGTTGGAATTATGAAATCGGTGGTACAACTTTTAAAAAATTATCACAATTAATTACGCTATAAATGCCACATTTGCTTTTACATTTTATGGACATTTTTAAAGTACCAAAGTTTATAAGGTTGTACTTTCCATTAACCTTCCTTTTTGTAAAATTTTGGACCTGAAAATAGGGAACGTTGACTGAGCTACAATTTTTGTTGTTTTTTGGCCTAGATCAAACGTTAAGGACGTCCAAGTCCCTAACGAGTGGGAGGGTTACCAAGAGGTTTTGGAGGGGCTGCCTCCCGGGGTTGGCGCTCCCGAAGTAAATAGCTTTACCGGAGGCGTAGTACCTACCCTCCCTTGCCAGTAACTACTTGTATAACCCCATCGGTAAAGCTATGTGCAATGTACGTGTGCAGAGAGGTGAAAAAAGAAGAGAGAAAGAAACCCACCTAGGGTTAAGGAAAGTACAACCTATACTTTATTTATTCGTTTGTTTGTATTATTTATTTATTTATTCATTTATTTTGAAAATATCTTTTTTAACCTTTATCTTATCTTATTTATTTATTTATTTTAAATTTTAAAATAGGTACTTTAGGTAGATCGCATTTTTTATAATATTATAGTTAATAAATATAATATAAATAATATAGTAATTGTACAAAATTAGATTATTACTGCAAGTGATAGTGTAAACAATTTTGACGTGTAACAAATTATTTAGTTTTGTTAAGTAATTAGAGTAGTTATATAGTGTAGACGTATATATATACATATATATATATACATACACACATATATATATATATACATATACACATATATATACATATATATACACATAACATACATATACATCACCTGTATCACCTGTCGTCCCGTTGATCATCGACTTGCTCGAGCGGGCGCCAGCAGCGTCTCCATTCGTCCCTGTCGCGTGCCAGAGTGGTCCAATGGATCCTCCTCGCTCGAGGGACACGAAGAGCGTCATATCGGTCGTTCAGGGCTTTCACGAAGAAGTCCGACCAACGCGTTTGTGGGCGTACTGGTGTTCTTTTGACATCCCGCGGAATCCAATCTGTGACGGCTCTCGTCCAGCGGGTGTCTGCGAATCGCATTACGTGGCCGGCCCACCTAATTTTCGACGACTTGGCCCATGCGACAGCGTCTCTGATCTTCGAACGTCGGCGAAGCTCGGAACTCCGGAGGCCTTCTCTCATATATATACATATATAAACATATATATACACAAATACACATATACATATACATACAAACATACACATATATACGCATACATACAAATATATTATATATACATATACACATATACTATTTTATTAATTATACTATTTTATTTAATTTTATTTTTTAATAAAATTATTTTTTATTATTTTATAATATTATTTATTTACTTATTTATTTATTTATTTATTTATTTATTTTTAATCTTTGTAAAACAACAGGGATGAACAATATTGCCATACGAAGCTAGTGTATAAGTTGCTTTACTGAATATTGCTATTACTTATCCATAAATCAACTTTAGTTATTATAATTATGCGTGTGTATGGCATAATTGACTCTGGATGTATAATCGTTTAAGTAATCCTTATTTTATACTTATTTGGAAATAAAAAGGCGTAAAGTTTCATATAGTAGCAGAGTAAAGGAGGAAAGCACGCTCTAGTGACATTTGAAGGACGGATGTTACCGTAATGTGCCTGAACATCTTAGAAGAAATGTTTTTGGGACCGTGCAGTACATGGTGTGATTGATTCGCACTTAGGCGGACGCTCTGAGTCATCGCCCCAGCCAATAGCGCGCGGCCTTGAGTCATCGCGCGGCCGGCCCCCGGCCGGGCCGCGGCGGGATGAGTCATACGTCCGCATCCACACTAAGGGCGCGCTAGAACACGCCAGAAGGCTTAAAGCCAGCAGACCCTACCTGCCCTGAAGTGACCCGTATGAGGTAAACGTTGCGGTCACTTGCCAATGGCAGTGGCGCGTAATGCGTGGGGCGCGAAAACGTGTTTATAAGCGATTCACCTGAAGGTTGTACCATGACAGCCAGTTTATTTACTGTCCTTCAACTGTGGTGCCGTCGCTTTGCTGCCCGTTTCAGTTCGTTTGTGATTGAAGTGCTTTGGGATCTTGCGCCGAACTCTTTCTTATCACGTTCTTGATATCAGTTATTTCGTGACTTTATTCTTCATTCAACGGTGTTAAGGTTTATGCTGAACTTCACTGTATAGCATGCATAAAGTAGTAGAGAATGAGACTTTTACGTATGATTCTGAGTACGGGTAGAGAATAGTGCGAGTACACATGATTACGATATAGGGTATTACATTGTCTGCAATAAAACAGTGATATAACATATTGATATGGTAATATAATAAGATTATAATAAGGTTGATCCTCTATTCGCGATCGCGGTGCTCCGCTTCGCTTAGACCTTCACGTTTTGAGGTTCGCACTTGCTTGCGCTGTAAGTAATTTATCATGTTTACGGTTTTTTTCTCGAAGATCGTCAAATCGTTACCGTACAGAGCGGCACATTGGATTGCTTTGGTTTTGCTCCGCGATGAGTTAGCTCAGGACGAGGAGCAATTCCCAAGATAGGGCGAATCCTGATCTGCGATGCTCTCCCGATCAGGTCGTCGATTTCTTTTGGTTTCTCTATAGCATCAGCGCTGATATCATTGACAAGCGCATTCACGTTAGCTTGCGTCACTGCTACGTTCTATAAACATCGTGGTAATGTGTAAACTGAAATGGTTTCTAATAAGGTGCTCTGAAATCTCGTGTCTTAGCTGTTCCCCTTCTTCTCTCCGCGCCTGAGGTGAGGTCACAGTTTTGTCAATTACTTGATGTGCAGTAGATGTGGTCGGTGTAGGCATTATTTTGGCAGAAATCAAAGTCGCATCCTGTTCGGTTACAGGCTCGATATTTTCGGTATTTTCGCCTTCATCGTCCTTGGATACGTGTGGCATTCCATGGAGAAAAACGGCGTGACAGTGTTTACAGCTAATTCCAGCGTGATTGTCCGTACGCCCGCAATTCCACACATACGGACATACAGAGCAAAGTGGACAGTGAGCATTTTGTCCAACTGATTGGTTGCAATCGCATTCTCCCAACTTCTCTACAAGGTAGCTCGAATTGGCTCTGTCACAGACTTTCCACGTAGTTATGCCTACACGCTCGACTTGATCGGTTTGAAGGCGATACTGCTTGATAGCCTCCCGATGACGAACTACCGTCTGTTGTACTCGGAAGGAAGATTTAACCACTCGTCGTTTAACCTGGTAATTTAGTGAATTCAATATTTAGCCTCTTATGGAATAAAAACCGCCGTCGTAGAAAAAAAACTAACTTTAATATCATCAGACCCGGATATATCTCTGACGGCCTTAATGAGAATGTCCACCAAGCACTCCGCCCTATTGTTTGCGTTCCGATGTAGAAACTCGCTTTTCAGACGTAAGTGCCACCTTTCGCTGATCATGGTGGTGTCCATCACTGCTCCAACGTTAGCGAAAGATGCCCACGTTGGTGTTTTTCCTGAAGTGTCGAAGTATTTCTTGTGGAAACCAAAAGTCATCAGCTGAGGACTTGCCTAAGTAATTGCGCTTTAGGTATTCCACCATGCGCTCCTGTCCCTCGCATCTGAGAAAAGCAAGGATTTCGGCAAAGCGCCGTTGAAAGGCACTCAGGTCGCTAAATAGCAAAAGGCCTTTCAGCATATGCCTTACTTGTCGCCGGATGCGGGTCTAAATTATTTAACTATTGGAGTGGGTTAGGAGTATGTAAACACTAAACTCACATCAACATATCTATTCGCATTTTTTGCATCGCTCGGTCATTCATCTGTCAGAACCCACTGGTTGAAATTGGGAACTACATCACGTATTTCGCCGAAGAGCTTCGCCACATTAGCGGCAGTCATGGTCATGTTTAGAAGGAATGCTGAAAGCACTCATGGTGGTTGTTCGATCGGATTTCAAAACTTGCTTAAATGCGTAACCCTCAATTCACGTATTGCTTAAATGAGCACCTGCAGGAAGTCCAGCTTCTCTTTCGTTTAGAACAGTAACAGTGGCGAGTTTTAGATTATATTTTGTGGCGTTGTGTGTGTCGTCAATGGAGATTCCTCGATGCGAGAAGTCTCTAAGCCATTGGACTTGTTGAGGCGTGATGATTAAAGGATAAAGGATAAAGGACGGCGTTACTCAATCCCTTCTAGGATGCGCCAGCGCATTCTTCTTCTACGGGATGTCGTGGAGGCGACATGAATGCGTATTTGGCCATACAATGACTTGCCGTGGCCAGCCGATGAACAAGTCAGCGCTTTATCCTTCCCATACAAGTCTGGTACCAATTCACCGACCCCGGAGGGATGGAAGGCTTGGTTGGCCTGGGCGGGAAATCCGAACCAGGAACCTGGTATCGGGTGCACGCGACAGTCGCGCCTCCTCCGACTGTGCTACACGCGCCCGCATGATGATTACTAAAAATAAAGCCTGAGGTTCCAAAAAACTGAGCAAAAGGTAGGCTTCTTACCCATGCGGATCCCCTTTCCAGAAGAACGATCTGGCATTTCCAACAATCTTATACCATCCTCAGGGTTCCTTTCGTCTTGACGCGCCTTCAGCGACGTGATATCATCATTGTGCCTATGGCCAGGTCGAAGTCCGTACGGCTTAGCGATGTCCCACAAGTCCCCATGAGTGATAAAATGCAGCCTTGATGTCGCTGCCGGGTAATCACGCCGGAGACATTTGATTATGTAGTCTTGTGGAAATTCTGAATTTGCAGCATTTATTACAATAATCCCTTATAATCTGTGAACCTATAGAAACTTACCCTGCAGCATATCCTTTAAGAGCTGTCGCTGCGCCACAGTTAGGCGAATGAGTCCTGCATTGATACTGTGCCCAACATGAGCAAAGCAACCTCTAGCCTCAATAGAACCGTCCTGCTTAATCGTGACGTTTAAGAAGCGCGAGCAGTGAGAGACCTCGTTTTTCGTGTGTGTTGCCTTGGTTTCTGTGGTTCTCACGTACTTCCCGGCTCTGTTACACCTGACAAGATGAGCAATGACATACGAATTTACACCCATATACACAAAATAATTTGTACCTTAGTTGTATGAGATTGCGCGTACTACTGCGGGTCACAAGTGATGTTACCAGCCTTTGTTGATGTTCTTCAAGCCATATCTGTAACATGGAAACCAAGGGTTTGATAGCTCAAAAATGATGTTCATTCAATTTTCATTCTTACGTCATAGTCCTCCTTCGTTTTGAACTGTGCATTGAAAACGTAGTAGTTCTGCTGTTCTTCAGCTCCATCGTCGACATGTTCTGCACCACAGTGTTCGGCAAGGAGCTCGTGAGAGTGAAAGGCCTCTTGACATATTGGGCACACATGTTCGGCCTCGGGTGCAATAGCTGCCGCAGTCAGCCGGCACACTTCCAGTTTTATCCGGTCTACCTCTTCAGCAGTGCATTTAAGTGACAGTATAGATTCTTCCTCCTCATTTCCTTATTACACTTCGGGCAGATCCAATTTCCAGGCGTTGCCGACATTTCCTGTCAAAAAGCACTCATATATATCATACTCGACGCTACACTTACAACGCTGAAATTTTCACGTACGAGTTGTCGTGGGCGGGGCGATGGACTTGGGGCGCGGAACTCACCGTGGAGCGCGCTCTTACTGATGCGGCATGCATGGAACAATACATCTCGACTATTTTGTAAGTGAACAACTTGGAGATCCATAAGGAGGTGCGATCGTACTGATGAAAAATGCAAATGGGGTGCCATTTCGACTAATTTCCTTGGTGATTGTTACTTTTTCATCCCGTTTTCCTGTATATAGCCGCGGGAAGGGATTTTATGTCTGTTTTCGTTAATATTTGTCGCATTCACCTCGGTTCTGTGCTGCTGCACAACTGTGAGTTGCTTCGAAGGAGAAACTGATCGCTTGCTTTCTCAACAATTACTCGTTCCTCTCAAAGAACTAACTACTGATGATACAAGGGAATGTCATTTTGATAGTACCTTTCAGAAAGATGCAAAAGTTTTTTTATACGTTTCCATTCTCTTTTCTATCATTTTTTTGATTCGGTAGATTGACACAGACTGCTACGACGATGAAACATAACATATGTCTCGTTACAGACATTTCTAATTTTTATAACGAATTTCCTGCATATGATACGCCTTGTGTAGTTTGATAACTATAAGCATCTCTGGAGTTGGATGTGACGTAACACGGTCGGTTTAGTTTGTAGTCACGGCAAATCTGAATAGTGAACCAACCATGACCAGCCGTTTCGTCAGAAATGAAAAGGACATGATGAAATACTCATTCCACATATGTCATCAGTCACATCCAGTATCGATGGCTTTTAGGTGCAGTATCTTTCTGCAGTCACTTACACTGCAATTCTTATCCATCTACACTCTTCCTACTTGAACACAATCTTTTTCTTTTTTCTTTTTTCTTTTTAGCCATAGTTTTTGAACTATATCCTCAACTTAACGAAAAATGTTGCTGAAAAGGAGTATTCTCGTACATCATCGCAATGTACACGGCGTCTCTCCAAAAACGATAGAAGAAATGAAAAAACAGACGAAACTAGCTGAAAAGCAGAATACGGGAAAGTCCACGCTAATCTGTGAATTATGTAGAGCAGTGTATACGCCGAAAAACGGGCTGAAAATACATATGAACTCGAAGCACTCAGACGATTTACCAACTCTGACGACTGTGCCTTGCCCTCTTTGCGACTCTGTGTTCACGACGCATAGACACCTTAGTGAACACTGTGCCAAGAATCATTCCGATGACGACTCTACTGGTAGACCTCAAGACTTTACATTTCACAAGGAGATTTTCGAGAACTACAATCTATATAAGGTTTGTTTGTATAAACACGAGCCATTACACCTTAAATGTTTATGATGAATAAATATTAAACACACTGTGTTGGCTGCTAACTTATGGTTAGTACACTCGTCATGGCTACTGCATCCAGCTCTAACAATAAATTCAGCCCAGTTGAATTTCATTATGGCTGGTAATGTACAAAACAACATTCTCCTGCGAATTAGACACACAAGGACAAATACGTGCCCTGAAAACCGATGTTTACCTCGTTTTCAAACCTACTTCACCGCTTTTAAAAGCGAATAGGTGAGATTTCGGCAGCATAAGAAGTTCTCGCCCACTGCAGTGGATGAATCTTGCGTCCTGCGTACCATAGAAAACGATGGGGAGGTGTGTAAGATGAAATAAGCCATCCAATTCCCACCAGTTCCGGCTAGTTGCCCAAATCCCTGCACGTCGCATGAGTTAGAGCGCGCTCCACGGTGAGTTCCGCGCCCCAAGTCCATTGCCCCGCCCACGACAACTCTCCCGTGAAAATTTCAGCGTTGTAAGTGTAGCGTCGAGTATATATCATAAAGCACTCATATGTCACTCATAAAGCATTGAATACATCAACTACGGCTGCACCCACGTGGGAAGACCAAGAAATTGGTGAATTCGTGAGTGTGAATGGTTAAATTCTAAAACGAAAGTGGCACAATGGCGATTACGAAACATCTCTTGATTGTCTAATTCCCTCTAGGACCTTCGTTGTAGCTCTTAGAACTGCCATTACAGTATGTCTTCAAATTGGTAGTTATAACTAGCGTCGAGTGCTAAAAGAGTGTTTTTTTTTAAATTCATGTGATGGGATCGGGCACAATAATGTTTGAAAGCGTTGTGGGATCACGCATACACTTCTTCGAATCATGAAGTAGCTGGAAGAACGCTTTCTTTGCTTTCTTTTGAGAAATCGTGCTCCATTTCGCTTGGAGAGGACGGCGAACGAATGACATCATCGCCCCAGCCAGTAGCGCGTGGATGACTCATCCGACCGCGGGCCGGCCGGGGGCCGGCCGCGCGATGACTCAAGGCCGCGCGCTACTGGCTGGGGCGATGACTCAAAGCGTCCGCCTAAGTGCGAATCAATCGCACCTGCAGTACATCAGTGCATCACTGCTGTTTTTGCTTTTCTGTATGTTTGTTTTAGAATCACGTTTGTATCGCTACAACATTTGTAGTGTAGTTTCGTTGTATCGTAATTGTTTTTAATTATGCGTATAATTCATTCATTTCAGATATACCAATGGGAGGAACGGAGGAGTTTCACAACGAGGACGGTAGGTACACTTTGTCGTTTATAATTAGTATTTATAAGCTGTTGAATTTGCATGTTATAGTAAGTACCTGTACTATAAGGAGTAGTATTTAATGAGAACTCAATAAAGTAGTTCATTATATATATTGATTATATATTGTATTTTTAACTAACTAAAGTGTTAATTAATTTAGTGTATTGTGTATATGATATTTATTAATTAATATTATTCAAATATTTAATTTTTGTATATTATAATTAGAAGTGTATATGAGTAAACGTATGTGAAGGTTAACATATATTACCATATTATTAGTTTTATAAATGTTAATAGATTGTTATTAAAATTATATATTAATGTAAACTATGTACATCTTTAGAAACATTAAACATACTACTTAACTAGCCCACATATACATTATAAAATTTAAGGTATCAATGTATGTTAATGTGTAGACATTAGTATATTTGAGCATAGATATGTAATATTAAGAGAATAATGTGAATTATTTATTCATGTGAAATTGTATAAAATGGGTACTGACCAGGGAATGCCGTCAGCTTCCCATGGAACTTCGGGATGAGACTTATATCACGTGAAAGAGCTCGAGACGCTGATCACAGATATGTAGACCAAATTTGCTAAATGGATCTCCTAAGCGAGTTGTGGCCGGCGGAAGCCGCCATGTCTTCCATGTGTTAGGCGCGCTCAATCAGCATTGGGCGCAGTATTGCGCGGTAATCAGCGGTTCGGCTATTAGCGCCATCAGCAGCGGCGGCGGGGCAGTGGTAGAGTGCTCGCTTCACAGGATTGAGGTCATTGGTTCGGTTCCCGTCGCTGACGGCTTTTTTGCATTTTGTAACTTATCTTCGACGAGGACCTATAATTCCATTTTTAGCACATTTTTGAGCGAAAGGCTAGTGGCGACTTGCATTTACGTCTATTTGAAGACGGAAACGTGTTTCAAGTAAAATGTTTTATTCATGACGTGAAGCAAGTCAGGAAATTCAAATCAAAACAAAATAAAAAATAAAATTAAAATTAAAAATCAACAAAACTTAATAAACATAATAAATAAAAAGTAAAATAAAATGACCAAATGTTTTGCGCCCCTAGATTTTCGAACTTCTTGAAATATTCATGGTACAAGGCAGGGTATGTTGATGATCATCCAGGACCGTTTGTTACTCCTGGTGAATATTTGTTTAACTTTGGTACGATCGACTGTTTCGTCAGTGATTGTAAGAAGACAGCTTGCATAAGGTGTGCAATTTGTGAAGAGCATGTTTGATTTACACATTTTTTCCGTTGTTCCCTCAGTGTTGAGGAAGGTTCGAACAGAGGTTGTAGTCGATTTTTTATATGTGTAGAAGTAGTTCATTTTCAATACGTTTAATTATCTTGATTAAGTTTTATTGATTTTTGATTTTATTTTACTTTGGCACTAGTCAAAAGTTCCGACTCCACAGATACAACTTCGGTCGAACGGTCGTAGTAACGGTATGGGTGGTCTCCGACCGAATCGTGAAAAACGGACGTCAGATTCGTGATCAACCCCCCAAATAACCCCCTCGACGAAGTTTCAGCGAAATCGGTGACCCTGCCTGGACCATCCTTGTTAACGGTATGGGTGGTCTCCGACCGAATCGTGAAAAACGGATGTCAGATTCGTGATCAGCACCCCAAATAACCCCTCTCGACGAAGTTTCAGCGCAATTTTTTTCCCGACCGATGTCGTGTCGGTGGAGTCGGAACTTTTAACTAGTGCCTTTACTTTTTATTCATTATATTCATTAAGTTTTGTTGATTTTCGATTTCATTTTTACTTTTTATTTTTGCTTTGTTTTGAATTTTTGACTTGTTTCACGTCATGAATAAAATATTTTACCTGAAACACGTTTCCGTCTTCACATAGACGTAAATGCAAGTCGCCACTAGCCGTTCGCTCAAACATGTGCTAAAAATGCAATTATAGGTCCTCGTCGAAGATAAGTTACAAAATGCAAAAAAGCCGTCAGCGACGGAAACCGAACCAATGACCTCAATCGTGCGAAGCGAGCACCCTACCACTGCGCCGCCGCCGCTGCTGACGGCGCTAATAGCCGAACCGCTGATTACCGCACAATACTGCGCCCAATGCTGATTGAGCGCGCCTAACACATGGAAGACATGGCGGCTTCCGTCGGCCACAACTTGCTTAGCAGATCCATTTAGCAAATTTGGTCTACATAACTGTGATCAGCGTCTCGAGCTCTTTCACGTGATATAGGTCACAATCCGAAGTTCCATGGGAAGCTGACGGCATTCCCTGGTGAGGTGTCATTAAGTACTAGAATTAGGCTGCCAATTAATTTAATTAATACGTAATAATATTAATACGTAAATTAATACATTATTAATACTACATACTACATATATGTATACACATATATACACATATACAAACATATGTACATATACTTATCACCTTAATATCATTCCAAGGATTTCATCATTGTGGAACCAGGCACAATCCTTCATCAGAGGGAAACAAGGAGCAACAGCAGAATGATGCAAGGACTCCAGAAGAGAGAAATCAGTAAAGGAACCTTCAAGCTCGCGAGTGTATATGTTAAACAAGATAGGGGATAGAAGCCCGCCTTGCGGAACTCCACTATAGGCAGCTCTAGGGTAGAAGTACGATTCACCCCCTCGTACTGAGAACGTACGATCTTTCAAGAAAGCGGCAATCCAAGCGAGATTCCGTGGGCGGAGCCCAACCACAACAAGTTTATTGTTCAGAAAGGTGTGCGGTACTCTATCAATAGCCTTGGAGAAATCGAAGTAAATGACATCAGCATGTTTCTCTTGATCCAAAGCAGAGTTCCGCTTATTTAGGTTCTCGAGCCCTGCAGTCACCGTCTACTTCTGCTTTTGAAACCCGTGTTGCTTCGGGGATATGATTCTATGATCATCCATATCTGCATCAATCCGTTTCTTCAATATTTTTTCGAAGAAACGTGCAAACAGAGAGGTGATGCTGACCGGCCTGAAATTCCAAGACGCGGTAAGAGGGGGCATTTTAGGAACTGGTGTAACGAAAGAGTCTCCACCTGCCAGGTACCTCAGCCCTCATAAAAATCTAGTTGAAAAGATGTTCAAGTGGACCAGCAATGATACGAGCAACGCTTTTGATAAAGGACAGTGGAATATCATCCGTTGTCTTCGAGTAGGAACGAGGCCACCTTAATATCATTCCAAGGATTTCATCATTGTGGAACCAGGCACAATGCTTCATCAGAGGGAAACAAGGAGCAACAGCAGAATGATGCAAGGACTCCAGAAGAGAGAGATCAATAAAGGAACCTTCAAAGGTATCCGCTAAAGGCTTTGCCTTATCCATATCAGCTTTGACCACTGTACCATCATGGGAAATTAGCGTTCCAACTCTTTTCACGCAACCTTGAATTCAGTAATCTGCAAAACATTGATTTGTCCCCCGATTACTTTGCTTTCAATGTATGAGTGAAATTTCCTCAACCTACGAAAGTGCTTTTCATTCAGTAGTTGAAACTTTGCCTACATATGAGGGTCATTGTTATCTCTGATAATAATCCAAGCCTCTAGACGTTGGCGAGAAAGCAATTCTATGTGCATGGGAAGCTTAGACATCCTTCCAGATGTTTTTCGAATAGGCCCGAACTTATCAATACAGTGATGCAAAATCGCGATGGACAACTCTACTTCTCTTCCACCGATGACACCGTATTGAAGGAGCCGTACCAATCAACATGAGCTAGATGTCCTAATATCAAGTCAAAGCTGGCTGCCTCAAAATTTCTTCTAAAGGTGATTAACGGCTCCTGTCTGGAGAATTTCAAGGCAAATTGCAATGTGGAAAGCAAGGAAAATTGTAATGTGGAATGTTCACTTGAACCCAATGGTGGACATATTCTTAGGTTCCTCCTCACGAGAGATTTACTGTTTGATAACACAAGATCCAGTATATGACTCCCTCGTGTTGCAGCGTTGACATACTGTGATATGGACAGCGCATTGCACATGTTCAAAAAGATTCTGGCAAGAGGGCTGATGGGAGCAACATTCCTGCCCCATTGAATATCCGGAAAATTAAAGTCGTCTGTAATTACGCAAAATAAATTGCATGAGAGTAAATTACTGATTGCTTCAGACATCTGTTCAGTAGCACTGGAAGGACAGTTTGGCGTTCGATAGACAACTACTAGTCTAACAGAGTCATTTCCAATTCCAACATCAACACAAAGTAACTCGTAGGCGAGAGAAACGGACTCCTTAAATACAAGGACGGAAGAGTATATCCTCCTTATCAGCAAGACCACCCCACCACCTTGCCTACGCTGTCGATCACATCGGAGAACCTCGAAGTATGCACTTGAGTCACCAAAAGTTGTGCACAAATCAGCTCCTGAGTTAAGCCATGTTTCTGAAAGAGCCACTATATCAGTGTTTTGGTTTAGGAAGAAAATCGTTACGGTTTAGGGCAAATCATTACGGTTCTTAAAGATAGATCGAATGTTGGTTACAGTACAAGACATAGAGGGAGAAAGGGAGCTTATTCGTGGATGCCCTGCGCGTTTTGCTTGGGCGTTTTTAGAGATAGATGGTATGTTTGCAGAGAAAACTGAGAGGCTCTTAAGATTAAGAAGGCTGTCATTCAGTTTCCCGAATCAGCCACGGCAGCAAATTTTTGAGTGCAGAGCGGTAGCATGTAGATTTACGGGGCTGCCCCGAGTTTAGAGTACACTACATTAATAGACATCAGAAAGTTGAGGTGAATTAGACACAGTTGGCATTGTTCACAAAATTTTCTGAGACAACAACTTTGGTCGATGATGCAGGAACAATAGAGACGAGGAAGCAAAGGGCATATTTGAACAGACAGCATTGCTGCACCACAGATCAAACTAGGAGAGTATCGAGTAGAATGAGAATTTGAGGTAGACGAGTGGTAACCCTGTCTACTACCTTCGACGGAGAAACGCGACCGATCCCTCTCACTTTTAGGTAAAGAGGGACGAATAAAGGTGTCCCGAAAGGGTGACCTTAGTTTGAAAGCACGCCTAACGGCCGCGTTTCTGAAAAAGGTTGAGGGCAGGATTACCTTAAGAAGACGGAATCCATTGACCCGCGGATTACCCATTCGATAAATATTGAGAAGACGACAACAAATGTCTGGATAATCGAAGACCATTTGAATGCAATCATAGTCATAAGCAGGGATGTGCGGAAATTTTTCTGGAAAAAGCGGAAGACGAAAGGCGGAACGAAAACGCTCAAAAATGGCCGGAAACCGGAATACGAAACGCGCAAACGGAAATGACACATGTTCGCCATTTTTTCAAAAGTTTATCTGACACGGCGTTAGAAGCGGCTTCTAACGCATTTTTTCTTGCCTAGAACTTTGCGAGCAGCAGAACCTCCCATAGATTAATGCTCATCCTCATCATTACATAACATAACAAAGCAAGAATTTATAATATGGATATGGTAACCTTTTTGCTATGGCTAGAGCAATTAACTTATTTCTCACCATTTCAGCACGCAGCCATATATAGTTTCTGCGACGAGCTTTCGCTGACTTTTTTGATGCGGCTTTTTTTGAACGGTAGACATAATCGACTTAACCACTTGAGGTTACCTACAGACCCGCATTTTAAAAAACTGACTCGGGCGAAGTCTAAAACTGGAGCAGCCACCTAGATCATTTTTCGACCAGAAAAAGATTCTTTTAGAACACTTTTAGAAACCTGTGACATCACGAACGATTTGGACATCACGAACGACTGCACAGATATCTGCATACTCAACATTAGCAGTTACATTGTAATCACCAAACCAGTACTCACGATCAGAATTCATTCTAGGATCTGAGATGATAATCGGATGACTGATTAGCCATGGTGGGTCCACACTTCCACAGGAATACTCAGTCTGTGCCCGCCTAGAAACCCTACGCCCAAGGTGACACAGCTGGACAGTTCCTAGATGGTATTAATTTTGTGTCGAATTCAATAAGTCACCAGTGGTGATATTTATTTTAGATATTTGTGACGTTTTATTAAAAAATGAATCACATAACTCCATATGGATGAATATCACGCCTAACAAAATTTTAAAAATTTTGAACCTTTGATCAGGAACACTGATGTAATGTTGGAGCAGACAACCACATGCCACAACCTTCACTGAATCACTGGTGTCTAAACAATTTCAAGAGTGTTAATACTAATACTAATAAAAGAATATTAATAATAAGAATATTAGAGTTGTTAAACAGTATTTCTCTCACAATTTTATGAAGTACTTTTTTAATTGATAAGCAGATTGTGTTCAATAGAAAACCAGTGCGGAACAATGCTCATTTCCGTTTCCGCCTTCCGACCCAAAAACAGGCGGCACACGGAACGGAACGGGAGAGCCCAAAATGGCCGGAAACCGGAATTCGGAACACGGAAACGGAAATTCCGCACATCCCTGGTCATAAGCAACGCGGACAGAAGCAGGAGCGTCACGACACTCAGGAACACCGTATACGACAACGGAGCGAGACATCTCTTTATCATCACAACAAATACTAGGATTTTTGTGAGTCTAGACGATATGGATTGACAGATTCGGTTTGGGTACTAATTTCTTGAGAGGAAATATCGACAGTGCGAGAATTTCGAGCAATCACTAAAGAAGAGCAAAGTTTGGTGTTCTCCTCCCGGAGTCTGCGTATTTCTTCGAAAAGCTTTTCATTCTCAGTAATGAGGGAGTCCATCTTTTCTTTGGTGGCAAGCAAAAATCGAACGATCGCTTTCATGTGTCCTGGAATGGAGTCGTCCGATTCCATCAGATCGATCGCTGCGAATAATTGATCTATGGCCGTTAGAGAGCCCATGTCGACCAGTCCTCTCTTCCGGGGTCTGAATTTGGACACCGTAGACAGAAGTGATGACATATCGTTGACATCAAAACACAAGAATGCTCTCAGGTGAATAAGTACTGAAAACAAATGCCGACCACAACGAACTGTAGGTCGCACCTAGTCATGTGGCAATCGATGACCAAAACTTCTTCAGCGTCCTGCCACTAGGGTACTACTCCTGGACGGTGTCACGGGCGAAGAGTGAATAGACAACAGCAAGCAGTCTGCTAGTCGGATGCAGGAGAACACGAAGGTAGCACGTAATACCGGAGTACAGTAGGGTAGAGTCAGTTAGAGCAGGAAGCGATGTCGATCAAACAGAGCACGCCGCAGCGCCGCCGCTCATGACGAAGACAGGCACGGCGAATGATTGTAATTGAGTTACAAAGAGATAAAGAAATATGCTGAATTTGTCTCATTACTTTCGGCCCACTCTATTAAAAACGACATCGACAACTCACCAAGCGGCCATCTCGCAGACCCTGAGGGTTGGTGTCGTCGAAGCCTGGAGTTCCAGCCTCCACTAGCCTAGCTCTCGACATCGCCAGCTTGTCGTAGACGTCTGGACGACACTGATCCTCCCGAGGGTGCAAAGCACTCGGACGCCTCAGAGATCAATAAAGAGAGAGCTAAATGTTTCCTGTAAAGTGTATCCCAAGAATACAATATCATCAAACAGAACATAGCACTAAAGCACTTACAAAGTATGAGAAATTCGAGCTTCAAGTCTTTTGTGAAATAACCAACTCGAAAATTGGAATTTTAAGCAAGACTGCAGTTTTTACGGTCACCTTCTTGAACAAATCCTGCTGAATTCCACATATTCCTGTATTTGTATATTCGTACCAGTGCAACCAACAGGAGAATAAATGTTAAATAAAATGCAATGGAAACCAGCATTACAAGAAACACAAATGACTAAAACAAATGAATAAAAGAGAGGGTGATGAGGTAAGTAGGTACAATAAGGAAGAAAAGTAATAAACAGGAAAGTACAGCGTTCTCATGGCCAACCTCTGCTCAACTAATGCACAAAGACATAAAATCCTGATGAGGGTGAAATGAATTAAATTAAATTCACCAACTTCAACGGAATTTCAGTTCGAGAGTTTAACGGGCGGCTATGACGCTACCATCGATCTGTTAACTTTGCCCATGGCTGACGGGCTCTGCATCTCAAAGGCCTCTTCAAACTAGAATGCATCCTAGGTGGGGGTGAGCGGACACCTGCCCGTCATTGCTTACCCTTCGTAACAACAAAATAAGCATAAAACACGTTGGCAATGCTCTACGCTACATATTATCAGCTTACTTCCTCGCTCTAGGAAAACTTGATCACTGCAGATCCCTCTGCCGATGATGGAGCGATATAAAAACTCGTGGTGACTAAGGCACCACGCACATAACAGCAATATTAAACCATTAACTATAGAAATAAAGAACATTCTAACACATTTTCGTAATCATTTTAAGAATTATACTTTAAGCACAAAAAAAAACTTAACTGCATCAAAACCTTTTGGTCTATTAATAATATTAATATTTCGGATGAAAGCCTCCCTATCCAATAAAAACATAAAAATATTTACTGCTGACTTTTCCGATGTTTACTAATATTCCGCACAATGTCATAATATGCAATATCTCTGAAATAATTAACATTTGTTTTAAAAACGCTAATAAGCAATTTTAATATGCACTAATAATAAGGTGTTTTATTCAGCGGCTCCTGTCCTTAAAGAAGGTTATAGAACATATAAAACAAGACATAATATCTATAATGGAATTTCTACTTAAAAACAGCTACTGTAAGGTTGGAAATATATTGTTTAAAAAACCAAAGGTGTGCCACAGGGCGGCAATGCCAGCCTACTCATCGCTGATCTTACATTATGTCTCTTTGAGTTCAAATACTCTCATAAAAAAGTTAACTACGAACACGAATTCCACCCCTTTAGATATATGGATGATATTTTAATTATTCATTACCTAGAAGAAGCAGAAGTAGACAATATACTTAACAACACTTATAATAATGTAATGAAGCTAGAAAAAACACATCAGTTCCTATAATTGTAATTTCTTAGACCTAACTATACATATTGAAGATAGCAAAATTATCACTAAGCAGTACAATAAGACAGACAGCTTTTCGTTTAAAGTCTCTAGACTTTCACAGGTAAGAACTATATTTCAAAGACACTAAAAAAGTCAATAATTTATACAGAAACTCTTAGAATTGCCCGCAATTGCACAGAGTGCATAGATTTTGAAAGTAGGTTGTGTAACCTTTACCTATTCTCGTTGAACTGGAATACGACAAAAAGCTTATCTATAAGGCAATATTCTTATGCTTACTTGAAAATAAGTGCATTTCTTATAAATACAACAAATTTAGTACACTTGTAGGTACTAAAAAATTTGTAAAAGGAATTTTAAATTGTACTAGTTTATGAATCCTATCTGGTCAAAAAAACCAACAGGCCTGTCTTCGCGCCTTTCTTTTGATCACCAAGCAGTATAAAAGGCGGAACCTGCTGTCAGTTTGCAACACTCCTACCCTACTGATGAGCCTAAGGAGTGTGTACCATTTCTCTCTCAGTAAACTGCCAGTCTAGGGTTCATAGGCGAAACAGGCTTGATATCATTAATTTCTTTAATTGACTGTGCCGCACGTTCTAATCGATGTTGGCAATTCTGATTATGACGCGTCGACGAATTGCGTATGAAATCTGAGCTCTTAATCGTGAGTAGTAACACTTCCTCATGGGTAACACGATTACCCGCGCTACACTTATGTAGCACTACATTGAAGGCTAAACCGCCCTGTATCCTTATATATAATCGACTAATATTACGTGTTCGTCACGGGGAGGAGGAGCGAAGGCATACGCCAGCCGGACTTTCTTGGAGCATAACCATGGGCGATTGCTGACGAAATATTTCCTTGGCGGCAGATTGTCCAAGTTTACGATACATTCAGCGGGCAACGAGTCACGGTACGAATGGGGATCAAGTGAAGGGCGTAGAGATTCAGAAGACGTGTCAAAGACGTCGTCCAACTTGGATTCAGAAGACGTATCGCAGACATCCAACTTGCGTAGGAATTCCGAGTAAGGGGGAACAGCAAAGAAGGACCATGGAGAAGGGGAGACCAGTGTTTTCTGTCAAAATCGTCCAATGTTCGTCGATTTCTGAAGAAGTAGTGACACGTGTGTCGGGGTGCAGAAGTGTCATAGACGTCGCGGCGACGTGGTGACACGTGAGTCAAGACCATGTGTAACATGTGCGTGCTTGACTCTCACCTCTTTTCTTTGCCAGCACATAGGTAAGAAAGTACTAGCGGGAAGGGGGAAGGAGGTGAGAGGTAGGGAGGATGACTATGGGATTCGGAGAAGTATTATTGCCGTCCGATAACTGTGTCGACCTGTCGACCAATACCGATTAATTTTAATTATTTTTCTGCAGATTAAGCACTTCGGATTGGGACTCCCATGACCTGCCTCTTGCCACGTAGAGAACGGGCACTCCCGATAATAAATCGTTTACATGCAATAGGGGGTGGATGGGCTTCATAGGAGCAGTGACGCCAATGCCACGCAAAGGGCGTCCGAGTTCCGGACATGTGTTATCGACGTCGTTCAACAGGCGTCTGGGTTTAGAAGACATGCCAACAATGTCGCGCGAAGGACGTCCAGGTTGAAAGATGTGTTACCGATGTCGCGCAAGGGGTGTTCGGACTCAGACGACGTGTCACTGACATCGCGTAATGGGTGTCTGGGTTAAGAAGACGTGTAACTGATGTCACTCAAAGGATGTTCAGCTTGAGAGGACATGTCACCGACGGCCTTAATCAGGTGCCTGGGTTGAGAAGAGGTGTCATCAATGTCGCGAAAGGATTGTCCGGATTCGGACGATGTGTCACCGATGTCGTGCCAGGGGTTCCAAATTCACAAGACGGGTCAACGATGTCGCTCAAAGCATGTCCGGATTGGGAACACATGTCACCGACGTCGTTCATCAGTGCCTGGGTTCAGAAGAGGTGTCACCGATGTCGCGCAAGGGGTGTTAGGATTCAGACTACGTGTTACCAGTCAAGATTGGACCAGTATTAGGGAAGCGCTGAAGGATGGTGGTCCAGTAAGGAGACACCGGGAAAGGGTTGACCAATAAAGGGGGACCAGTGAAGAGGGGACCATTAAAGGGGGACCACTGAAGAGGGGCGGGGGTCCAGTGAAGGGGAACAGTGAATCGAGGTCCAGTGAAGGTAAAAGCAGTAGTAGGGACCGACGAAGAGGGGGGGGGAGTGAAGGGTGAACCGGAAAAGGGTGACAGTAAAGAGGGAACCACAGAGGAGGAGCCAGTAGAAGGGGACCAGTGAGGGTGGGATTGGTGAAGGAGGGGGGGGGGATCCAGTGAAGGAGGGTGGGGGACCTGTAAAGAGTTCACCTATAAAGGGAAACCAGTGAAGGTGGGGCCAGTAATGGAGAGCGGTGAATGGGGTGGGGGTCCAGTGAAAGGAATCAATAAATGGGGTACCAGTGAAGGACCAGTCAAGGGGGGGGAGCCCAGTAAGGGAGCCAATGAAGGGAACACCAGTTAAGAGGATTCAATAAAGGGTCCAATAATAAAACCATTAAAAGGGGGCCATAATTAATAAATAGAACGAGTACTTCAAAGAATGAATCGCGTACGTGCACTAAAGGGTGCGGCACCATAGGAGCAGTTGTGAAGATTTGGCCCTACCGCGTATTCTGCTATATCATTCTATGTAGAAAAATCAGTTTTTTACTGTAATGAATGAGAGAAGGCCTAAGAGGACAAGAAGCCGTTTGGGGTGTTTTATTCTCCCGGTTGGAGGCGAAGCCCCCAATCAGACGTTTGGCGTCCGGCAGGCCGTTGAACGTCTGGTTTCCTGATGATTGAAGACAGTGCTACGAACACACTTTGGGGAAAAACAAGAATGATGTCTCCGTTTATGTATGCAGCGGCTGCCGATCTATGAAAATATCTGATCCTGCAAGATATGGAGCACCTGCCACTGTAAAAGTAAGAGGGTTCTTGCGTATTCTTTTTATAAAATGGCGGAGAATGAATGAACATACTTTTCATGTAAAAATGTTAACTTCATAACGGACCCTCTTCTCGGTCACTACTGTTAGCCTAGGAGCTCCGTCAAATTTTCTATGGAGCGCGATATAGCTAAGAAATGCCTGCAGGTGCGCGATACACCTACGTCTACACCCACCTCTGTTCGTATTGATTAAGTGCAGGCCATTGGAAAACCAGAGTACGGTGAGAAACTAAAAATAAAACGTTCATTAAAATATCTGTCTCTGTTTTTAGCGCATTTTGATGATGCTGAAAGAAGAACCATGGCTAACGTGTTGTCCATTGGCCCGGGTCGAGGGCCAATAATTTCCGAAGACGGCATCTTTGGAACAACCCATTTGGATTGGCTGAACCCTACGGTCTTAGGAGATGTCAATCCGTTTGTGGCCGTCAGCTCTAGTGATGGAGAAGAATTCCTTTTCTTCTAAGATGAACATACCTTGAAAGTGGAAGTTTATGGGAAAATGTGTTATACTGCTCGGAGAATAAAAATATTCTGGCAATTCGAAATGGAACGACAGATCAAATTTTTCGAGCCTTGAGGAAGGCTTTTTTTGAAGCGATGGGGATTTAAGCAAATACCCAGCTCGCTCCACAGTGAAGGTAACGCTCCACACTCTAGACAATTATGGTGGAGCTTTAACGTGGACATACCGTACCATTTTTGTTCTCAATAATTTCGAGCCTCACTGGCATAAGATATTCTCGGATGTTCAGGTGATCAAAAATCAATTTAAAGACGAAAACACTTCTACTAAAGTCTATTAAAGTGGCTCAAAGATCAACTTCGCACAACTCTCCCACTTCTGATGCGCCCAGGGGTGAAATTTTTGATGGACTTCTGGATTGCTGCAATGGATTCTGCAGAAGTTGAACTGGCTCAGATGTCCATGGGTACAAGCCTTTTTCGATCGATTTTTTCGCTTTCTGCTTAATTATTTTCCTTCTTTAGGTGTTTGTTTCATTTCGCGCAGTGCATCAGCCGCAAAAGAGATGCGCTTAGATTAAGAAGAGCCACAACCTAAAATGCCGCTGTGTTCTGTTTTTTTTTTTAAGGCTGGAGGTGTTGCCATTTCTACATCAGCATTTACACTCCAGTTCCGGAGTGCTGCAGCCTCCAGAGCAGCCAGCTATCACATCTGCAGAGGAAAGTGCCCTAAGCCAATTAATGATCTATATGCAGCGAAGTTGGCTGCCACTTAACGGACAGTTTTACGGACCGTGGCATGACGCGCACGTGAGGACAACGCGTTCGACCAATCTTGTAGGTCTCCACACCTAATTCGTCATGCACTTGGTGGTGAGTGTAAACAGAATGTCTGTTATATTGAAAAATTGATTTAATGGTTGAAATATAGTATATGTTGCTTTGTAGAGCGTGATGCCATATTGAGAGAACTTCTAGCAATTTGTGCAATGGCTAAGAGCATTTTGCCCGCAATCGAGGACGGAAGTGCACCCGATCGCTATATCAGGCCAGATGAACAGGAAAGACGACAACACCGTGTCCATGAAGAAATCGAAAGATTCGCGGCAATTCCAGCCGCTGATGTAACTGCTAGAGTGTGTAAGCGTTATTTGGATTTCCTAGCAGACTTAATGGCCTTACCGTGATATTGAAGCTTTGTGGAATACAAGGAAAGATTTTCGTTACACAGGCATGCCTCAACGGTTAAATTAGTACAAATCGTGTTTTATGCGAAGAGAATACTTGAAAACACTGAAAGGAGCGGAAGAAGCTTTTTCGCCCAGATCTCAATTTCTAGTACGTAAAAAACAAGCACAAGCACAAAACAAGCACAAACAAGCACATCAACGGAGCCTGGTAAGTGAGAATTACTTTTCGAAGCAATGAGCTGCAGAACTGTAGGCCACCTCAATTTTTGAGTTTGCTTTTGAGTCATATGAACGCCACATGGAGTGGAAATAAGGTCTATTCACTTCAAAGTCGTGAGAGGTAGAAAATGAAAAAAATGACAGACTTATTTGGGATTTTATTTACAAATTGCTTTTTAGGTTTCACTGAGGTATTTCTGATGAAGTCTTTATTTTTGACCAATTATTTCCTTCATTACTAAAACAGGATCTGAACATAGATATTTCAACATTCATTGCTTTTCAAATGTTTTTTATCTGATACACTGTTGGTATCGTAAATACCTGTTGTGCTTTTTTGTTAAAGTTTTTCTCGGTATAGGATTTTTATTTCGATTTGCTTTGTTGTTGTTTTTCTGATATTTCCACATAACAGAATGAAGGATTGAAATATCTGAATGGTTAGTTACAACGTAGGTTTTACCAAAAACGTTATTAAAATGACCAGATCCTACAGCGTAGCATCTTTCCAAAAATCTTTCAAGGCACTATCCCAACATATAGTGTTTTTCGAACATGAAATTTCGCGATCAACTTCTTATTAGGGATTTGGTACGAATGAAGCGTTGCGGAAATAGACCATTATATAATAACAAGTGCTCCGACACGCCTATCGGCGTGTCTTGCACTTGCGCGCTTCGCGCGACCTTAGAGAGCTACTACGCAAAGATCACTCACTTCAAGCAGCTGCTCTACTGAAACCCGAAACCACCGGTCAGGAGGTCAATGAAATCGATCGATACCGGCCTTCCCTTTAAAACTTTCCACCTGATTTTAAGCATTCCATCGACTTTAATACCCGCGTGTTTCCAACACTCAACCGCCCCCCCCCCCTCGCCCTCTCACCCTCATCGGTGAAATCTGGGAGAAAACCGAAAGTACTGGTCAGGCGATCCATATTATCGATCGATACTGGCCTCCCCATTGAAACTTTCCATCTGAGAAGGTAGAGCACTCCCTTGGACGTAGTGCCCGTAGTATCCGCCTGTCTCCCACCCCCCCCCCCACCCCGATCTATTAAATCTAAGAGAAAACCAAAACCAAAACGACCGCTAAGGCGATCGAGAATATCGAACGATACTGGCCTCCCCATTGAAACTTTCCACCTGATGTGGAGCATTCCTTCGGACGTAGTACCCACGTGTCTCCCACCCCACCCCTCCTCGCTCCGATCGGGTAAATCTGGAGAAAGCCGAACCAAAGTCATCAGTCAGGCGATCGATAATATCGATCAAAACTGGCCTCCCCATTGAAACTTTCCATCTGAGGTGGAGCACTCCCTCGGACGTAGTACCCGTAGTATCCGCGTGTCTCCCACCCCCCCCCCCCCCCACCCCGATCGTTTAAATCTAAGAGAAAACCGAAACGACCGCTCAGGCGATCCATATTATTGATCGATACTGGCCTCCCTATTGAAACTTTCCACCTAATGTGGAGCACTCCTTCGGACGTAGTATCCATAGTACCCACGTGTCTCCCACCCCCTGATCGGCTAAAACCTGGAGAAAACTGATATCAACGGTCAGGTGATCGACAGTATCGATTGATACTAGCCTCCCCTTTAAAGCTTTCCTCCTGGGGCCGGATTCATCAACGACTTACGTAACTTCAACGGAGAATTGTAAGCTTATCAAGCGATATGGTGAATGATAAGCCGCATTAAACGCGGTTTATCATTTATCAATTTATCAATTCTCCGTAAAATTTACGTGAGTCGTTGATGAATCCGGCTCCTGCTGTGAAGCTCTTCGTCGGCCATAGTACCCGCGGGTCTCTCCCCCGATCGGTTAAATCTTTAAGAAAAGCACTGGTCAGATGGTCGACAGTATAGATCGATTCTGGCCTCCCCCCTGAAACTTTCCACCTGATGTGGAGCATTCCTTCGGACGTAGTACCCACGTGTCTCCCACCCCACCCCTCCTCGCTCCGATCGGGTAAATCTGGAGAAAGCCGAACCAAAGTCATCAGTCAGGCGATCGATAATATCGATCAAAACTGGCCTCCCCATTGAAACTTTCCATCTGAGGTGGAGCACTCCCTCGGACGTAGTACCCGTAGTATCCGCGTGTCTCCCACCCCCCCCCACACCCCGATCGTTTAAATCTAAGAGAAAACCGAAACGACCGCTCAGGCGATCCATATTATTGATCGATACTGGCCTCCCTATTGAAACTTTCCACCTAATGTGGAGCACTCCTTCGGACGTAGTATCCATAGTACCCACGTGTCTCCCACCCCCTGATCGGCTAAAACCTGGAGAAAACTGATATCAACGGTCAGGTGGTCGACAGTATCGATTGATACTAGCCTCCCCTTTAAAGCTTTCCTCCTGGGGCCGGATTCATCAACGACTTACGTAACTTCAACGGAGAATTGTAAGCTTATCAAGCGATATGGTGAATGATAAGCCGCATTAAACGCGGTTTATCATTTATCAATTTATCAATTCTCCGTAAAATTTACGTGAGTCGTTGATGAATCCGGCTCCTGCTGTGAAGCTCTTCGTCGGCCATAGTACCCGCGGGTCTCTCCCCCGATCGGTTAAATCTTTAAGAAAAGCACTGGTCAGATGGTCGACAGTATAGATCGATTCTGGCCTCCCCCCTGAAACTTCCGACCTGATGTGGAGCGCTCCTTCGGCCATAGTACCCGCGTGTCTTTCCCCCCCCCCCCCCCCACCTTCACCTCGATCAGTCTGGGAGAAAACCGAGATCACCGGTCAGGAGGTCGATAATACTATCGATATTGGCCTCCCCATTTAGACTTTCCATCTGATGTGGAGCACTCCATCGGACGGAGTACAGTGACGTCGATTAGTCCAGGGGAAGTTCGGACCGCAAGAAAGATACCCACAAAAAATCGATAATCCGGCTCAAACTGTATTGATTGCGATCGACACTTCAGAAACGGACTTGAGGTTGGTGTTCAACGACCACGATACCCCTAGGACTGAAAGTTACGATCGACAGTACGACATCCACAAACAAATCGATAATACGGCTCAAAATGGAATGAGGGCAATCGACACTTCGAGAAGGGACTTCACGTTTAGCGACCTCGATTACCCCGGGAGGGATGTTTCGGACCGCAAGAAAGATATCCAGAAAAGAACGATAACACCTCTCAAAATGGACTGATGGCGATCGACAGTTTAAAAGCGAATTTCAGGCTTGCGTTCAGCGACCACGACTACCCCGGAAGGGATGTTTCAGAGGCAAGAAAGATATCCACAAAAAATCGATATTCAGCCATGATTTTCGAAACTTCACACACCAAGGAACACTGCACGTGAAAGAGTGTAACCGCACATGGCGCGTAATTCAAACCTGGATTTTCGAAGGGTTAGAGCGCCCTTACTACTGAATACAGGACCACAAAAAATTGGTAATACCGATCATGTCGATTGATAGCGACCGATACTTCAAAAATGAACTTCAGATTCAAGTTCAGTGAGCCCGGGGGGGGGGGGGAGTTCGGGCCGAAAGAAAGATATCAACAAACAAACCGATAATACGGCTCAAACTGGATTGATGCCAATCGACACTTCAGAAACGGACTTGAGACCGGTGTTGAACGACCACGATAGTCCTAGGACTGAAATTTCCGTCTGGTGGTGGTCGACTTCAGATCCGTGTTCAGCGACCTCGATTACCCCAGGGCTGAAGTTTCAGGGCGCTTGCATCCACAAAAATCGATAATATCGATCGATATCGAGTGCCTCCCCTGGTGTGAACGCATCCCGTCGATGACCATCTAACTGCCCATGCACGGCTGCCGGCGTGTTCGGCACGTCTACTGCTCGCCATGCGGGGTTGCCGACGTGTTCGGCACGTCTACGGCTCGCCATGCAGGGTTGCCGACGTGTTCGGCACGTCTACGGCATCGCCAGGCATGCTTGCCGCCGTGTTCGGTACATCTACGGCATCCCCAGGCACGTAGAGAGCGTCTGGGTATTTTCTGCTATTTTCGCGTTTCCGCCCCGGATGTCTCCGCCCCTAATGTTTCCGCCCCCATTTTTTGACGTGCTCCATCGCTAATCGCTTAACCCGTTATTATAGAGTATCTCCACCTATATATAAAAGAGTTTGTCCGTCGAGTGATCTAACCGAAGTGAGATACGCCGCATTATCCACAGCGAGGGCGGTCGAATGATCAAACCTATGTGAGATATCACACCTATCACCACCATCACCACCTATCTATACATATAAAAGAGTTTGTCCGTCGAGTGATCTAACCTAAGGTCTATGTTATACTTCGGCGACGCGTCGCCGACGCTGACGTCACCACCGACGTCGCCGACGTCGCCACAGACGTCGCCACAGACGAGTGGTCGACGTCGGCGGCGTCGTCAGCAGATTCTGTGGCGGCGTCGGGGACGTCGTTGACAGGAGAGCCTCGGAGCGCATTTTTAGCATCGGAGCGCGTTTTCAATGTCATCATTTGGTAACCAGCCTGTCCATAGAAAGGCTAGCTGATCAAACCTGCCTAGAATTTGTATTATTAGGATACCCTGTATTTTTCGCAAGGCATATTGCGTTTTTAGGTTTTAAACTTTAAAAGAAGCACAAATCGATCGATACGGTCACCTTGTGAAGAGATTATAACAAACTACGAATTGATATAACAAACTACTAATTATAACTACTAATTGATTATGGACAAATTATATATTATAGACATAATAATAATAGAAGTACGGGGTAGTGTTGGGCATTAAACGACTATTGATTTACCAATTTAACGATTTTACCAGCATTTTCGGTTTAGCAAAAACCTTTTTCGTTAAATCGTATTTAAATTAAATTTACGCGGAATTCTCGAAGTTCAAAGGAAAATTTAACTCTTAATTAGTAAGAATTCTATCTCGAAAAAACGCTTCGCAGAGGTTTGCAGTACCACTTCAGAAAGCGAGGAAACACTACTTATTTTCTACACAGTTCTATTTAGTATTACTTGCTCTACAAGGAAGCAAATAGGCATAGAAAATGCGAACAGGACGGCTGAAAAGGACACAAAAAGTGACAAAGTGAAGGGGAGCTAAGGTTCAGGGTTCCACTCCCTCCCAAACACTCAGTGGTCTAGTGAATTGCACTTTTTTGTTCGCAAAACGGCGTCTTTTGCACTTCTCGATTTCGTAATTCGAAGTACAGTGATGATGATGGCAGTTCCGGGAACGAAGAACCAACCCACAGTCATAACACTCCATCGGAGCGCATTTTCTGCCACCCTTGGATGACGTCGGCGACGTCGGTGACGAACCGTCGCCGTGCACAGCACGGCGACGCGTCGCCGAAGTATAACATAGGCCTAAGTGAGGTACGCCGCATCATCCAAAGCGAGAGCGGTTATAAAAGAGCCTGTCCGTCGATGATCTAACGTGTCGATGAATGAGGTACGCCTCATCATCTACAGCGTGAGCAAAATTTGCTATTGAACGTGGGATGTTGCTGCAGCAGGGGGAACGCAGCCCTTTACTGCTTAACGCAGCAGGACCTACGCGCGTTTCTGAGCGTCCAGATTCAGAAGCCGACTTCGCGCCATTAGCATGAGAAGACTACTAAAGGGGTAAAGGTAGAAGGGGGACTTTGAGGGTGAAGAGAACCGACAGCGATCAAGAGGCAGTGACCAGGAGGAGCATCGGGATGGTCGATGGGGGGGGGGGGGGAACAAGGAAGCAGGCCAGGAGGTGGCACCAAGAAGAGTTTAGGCAATATGTAGGGATCATTAGGGAGTTACCAATCAGGGGAGGGGGACAGTAACGAGGATCAGCAAGGAGATTCATTACCATTAAGAGAGACCGCATTTAGAGATGTGACACCGATGTCACACAATGGGCGTTCGCTCGCCGTCGTCGTGTCGTGAGCATGGGAGGCCTACTTAATTGGGGTAGTGTAGTAGGGAGGATCCCGAGGGGGGGGGGGGGAGGACCAGGACGGGGAATCAACAAGAAGGGAACCGGAAGGGAATTCATACGGGGAGCAAGGAATCTGCCATATGCATAGCCTCTTCATGTTCGACACAGCGGCGACTGCGCGCGCTTTTGAGCTTCTTGATCCAGAAAATAGGCCCCCTAAGTCGCGCAGCAAGCATCCTGATTCTGGATATGTGTCAACAACCGTTCCGTGAGCATGGGAGGACCATTAAGGAGGTGGTGGGGAAGGGCGGTAAGGGGGACCTCTATGGTGGACCAGGAGAGCGACCAGGAAGGAAAGTAAGAACCCAGAGGAGCAGCCAGGACGGGGAAACCAGCAAGAATAGGCCGGTTGGTGTCATAAGTGTAAACAAAGAAGTGGGACAGTAGTTGGGACCAGGAAGGTGTGGGACTAACGTTGGGGAGGGAGGACCTGTAAAGGCGGACCAGCTAGTAAGAAGAAACGAGAGGGGGAACCTGGCTTCGGAAGACATGTCAACGACAGCTTGAAACGCTAACTGTTGAGCATGAGAACGATTACGGAGGAACAACCTGAGGGACAGAAGTACTGCGCAGCACAAACTAATGACCTTACTGGCCACTCAGGAAAGAATGTCTATGATGAAGGTACGGATATGAAGTGGTGAAAGGCTTGATGCCGATGAAATACGCACCAAGTCCTAGATGCTAGCGAATTTTATGTTTTACAAAAACTACTTTTCATAGGTCAGTGATGCTACAAAGTCGCGCGAAGCGCGCAAGTGCGAGACACGCCGTTAGGCATGTCGGAGCACTTGTGATATCATAAATGCAGCCACTCGCAAGCACTTTGCTTGTCCTACCTGCGAGGCAGAATGTTATCATCCCATTATCACAATGCTGTTTGGAAATTGCTAGCCGGACAAGGTAAGGTTCAATCTTGTCTTTAACGCACACCACTTGTTCTTCATCTATCAGTCATTTCCAAGAGCTGTAGGAGGAAGGTTGGTGATTGCCATTGGTTAGGGATGACCTGACTACGATTCGCTGAGAACGATGTAGCACTTGTTAGGAACCAAACAATTCAGCTCCACATCCCTCGAAACAGTTTTTCTCCGAGCTGGAGGAAATTGCTGAAATTGATGGGTTTGATGTCGGCATCTCTGTTCCGATTCTGTAATCGCCTAAAGCCCTACGCACACTTTTGCGGCAGCCGCATACGCGGCAGGGGCCGAAACAGCCTCGCAGGAGGCAAAACTGCCGCTTAGGCGGCACTCATCCTCTACTCTGCAGCCCTGCAGCCCCACTCGACCGCCTGCACATGGGTAAGGGGGTATTATATATTGTCGGGGGGGGGGGAGGTAGAAAGAATGACTTCGGGAATAGGAGGATTATTATGGCCGTCGGATATTTAGCGGTATAGAGCTCTAACAAAATTCTCAAAATCTGTTCCTCACCACGTAGAGAATGTGAAGGTGGTAAGGCTTCATAGGAGCACTTTTGAAGATTGTGCCCTACTGTCCCGCTTTCCCGTAAAACCAGATTTTCACTGTAACGCGAGTAGGGAGGCCTAAATGGGGGTGTTCTATTCTCGGGGTTTGGGGCCAAAGCCCCCAACCAGACGTTGAGGGTTAAAGGGTTTTGTGAACGTCTGGTTTTCCATATTACACAAATCCTTCAACGTATATAAGGGTAGACTACGACCTGTCACGTTCTCGGAGCTGAAAACTGCTTCGGCTTGCTTATCGAAGAAGGCCCAAGTAGGTGTATTCTTGGAGCAATGAGTGGACGGGAAGGCAGCCCATCAGTGCTCAAAGAAGTGCGACGCATTTCCGACGTGCAGGATGAGTTTTTCCGTTCAGTTCGCTCGACGTACCGTTTAACCTAGGCCACCCTCGTTGTACTTACCGTATGCGTCAGTTTGTGTACAATGTGGGAAATTCTACGTCACCATATTCGGCAGCTACGCTCAAGGCGGTCGAAGCATGGGCTGCTTCCCCCCCCCCCGTCCGCTCATTGCGCCGTAATCTTAGAGACGGCTTACTCGTAAAACGAGACAAAAAGTGTGCAATGCGTGACAGGTGGGACAGGCCGTGATTTTTCAACCTGACCGTAGGTGTCGACGGTGGCGACTCTTCTTCCTCCGCCAAGCCGCGTGCGGTCTCGTCGTGTCGACGTGGCAATTTTCGATATTCATCGACACCACCGTCAGTCGATATGGAGGAGGGTCGCTGATCTCGGTGGCGGATCGCGGCTCTTCCACCGCCGCTACAGGAGAACCCTGGGAGACGGGAGCAGTTCTCGCACGAGCAGTTTGGATGCGCCACAACATGGAGTCCCTTTCCTTGCCTGTCTCTGCGCTCGAAGAACGCAGAACGCAGCCGCGGACTCCCCCTGAGCGACGAAAGCAGTTTCCTAACAAGCAGCTTAGATTGCACACACCCTGGAGTCCTTTCCCTAGAGTGGTTCTGCGCTCGAAGAACAGCCCATTGGCTACGGTCGCCTTCAGCTTAGCAGTCGAATGTGATGACGTGGAATTTTCCATTGTACACGAACTGACGCGTACGTTCAACATGAAGCGAAAGGGGCCCAGTTCAAGCGGTACGTCTCGCGCGAACTAAACGGGTAAAAACTCGTCCTACATGTGGGAAACGCTACGACACCTTGAGTACTGATGGGCTGCCTCGCCTGTCCGCTCATTGCGCTAAAACTCTTTCTAAATTTGGGAAATGCCACGTCACGTCGTACGTGTATTTGAATACTGGGTGCAATCCTAGTTGGTGGTGGCCACTTTTAAATCATTTTTTACAAAACAAAATGCAATAAAGAGCTACTAACTTATACAAATACGTGTAATTCAATAAACTACACCAACCCGGCTGTCCAGTTAGTAGAAGTTTCCAAGATCCTAGTGGGGGAGACGGCTCCCAACTAATGTAGATCTAATAAAACATTGAAACGAGACGCAATAACGACTATTAACAATGAGTTCAAGGTTTCGATTTCAGAATGCACTTCAAGAAGTTATCAACTCAAATAAATAAAATTAAATAAAACCAACTCTTTTAGCGCATACTATACATACTGAACTCCAAACCTTGAAGCAAAAGAAAGCAGGCACAAATAGGGTCGAAGGGGGGGGGGGTCACCACCTACTCAGTGTTGTACGCTGTAGTATGAAGACATGCGTATATCCAGTTGCATCCGAAATGGCCCACTTCAGTTCACCGTGGGGCTGGGACACGCCTCTGCTGCAAAAAAAACGATTTCAAAAAGTACAGGACCGTACAACATGGTCATACCCCTCTCCGCCACCCCGTTCCGACCCTAATTGCGCCAGAAAGTAAAAGCGCAAGAATGGAAATGAAGATGCTCGCCGGCGCCAACCGCTCGGCGCCAGCGCTGGAAACGAATAGCTCGCACGCGGACACGCACTTCTAAGTTGCCGCCAAAATTTCTGTCAAGACCTGTCAAAACTTGTCAGTGAATCAATGGTTTGACTACTGCATCAGTCCGTCGCTACGGACACGACAATCAAGTTTACGTAACAATAATTTGTGAACTCTTGATGTGGCTAATTTTTTAAAATAGTTTCTGTGTTTTGTGAGTTTTGCTTTGCTTTCTATGATGTAGTTATCATCTATGGAGTGAGTGTTTTCAATACAGTGTAATATTGAACACATTTAGTCCTTCTGAAGTCGTTTAAAAGTGGCCATCACCAACTAGGATTGCACCGAATACTGATTGGCTGCTTTCCCTAACGGGCATTGCGCCGAAAGTTCATGCAGATGTCGTTTTATGACTTGTGGCAAACTGGGATAGGCCACATCTCAGGCCAAATTCATCAACGACATACAGCAATCTAACTGATAGCTATAGATAGTGCTGTCGCGTTACCGCAAGTGTGCGGAGGCCTTTAAATCTTTCCTACTCAGGAAGGGGCAACCGTGCACTGTGGTTTGTGCACAATACCCCATACCACAGATCCACATCCGCTGAATGTAAATGAAGGCTCTCGCATGATGGGGCAGAACGAATAAACAAGGGAATGGAAATGCAAATCAAAATGCGCTCCCTCCAATTAGGGCAGATTCGCCACCTTTCTTTTTTGCTTCCTTTTACTGTAAGTACTGGAAAGTAGAGTGAAAAAGTTTTTTACGTCTCGCTTTGGCTGCTCAGAAGTAGTTCTCTGAGCCCTTCCACATAAGGACGCTGCAAGGTTGTCTGAATTTCAGATAAATTTAATGGCGAGATTCAACATCTCAGCCACCTCCGAGTTATGTGATCGCAATGGGGAAGAACGAGATGCTCTACCGGCCTGCTCTACATTTACAGAACCGCTTTGGTTGATTTGCAGACGAGGCCTATCGTTTTCTGCAGATGTTAGTGAAGGACCATGACCTCCCTTGCGACGGGCTTCAGTTGGCACTCGGCAGTGGTTTTAGGTTACTCTCGCTGCAAAATCCACTGCAAACGATATTGTCCAGACTTCTGGCAAGATTGCAAAGCTTCCCAAGAATTTTCTCTATGCTTTTACTGATCTGGACAAGATGAGAGTTGATTTGTGAACCTCTCTTCTCAGCCGTCATCATGCGTTTGCATGAATCGACTCCAATGTCACCGTGGACGAAAACATTGCTCCTACCTGCGGAAATACGGCAATATAGCCACAACCGAAAACCAAAAACCGGTCACAACAAAAAGGGTTGCTTTTATTGTAGTGGGACATCAATGGCTCAATCTTTTGGGAATTGGGTCTAAACGGTTCTATGGTAGGCTCGAACACGTTCTGCACCCAGTTGGAGAAGGCGACTAAAATTCTGCGTCGGCTCAAACGGAGAAGCATCCTCCTTTTCATGGAGCTAGACCCCACGCAGCGAAGAATACTCAGAGGAAAACCTGGAAGAACTGGAACTCTTATGCCAGATCCACAATGCACATCTGACCCCTGCACTCTGCGTACCATTCTCATTATAATTATCCATATTACCATGTTTTACGGTCTCTTCATTTTCACGGTTCATTGCCGTGGCAAAATTCACTAATCGGGGGAGTTGAAAAGGTGAAAATTTTCTACAGTGGCAGAGAACAGAGATTTGTTTTTCTAAGGACAACACACATTAAACATCCGGAACAAAACATCAGCCAAACCTCGCAAATTTCAGCAAGGCACCATGAAGATTTTTCTCCTGCTCTTTGTTTCGGCAGTGGCTGGAGGTAAGTTCTTAAGGCGCAATTTTCATAAAACGGAAAAAACACGCAAAACTTCCTCCTCTTCTTCTTTTGTCCGTCGTCATCGCGGGGTACCATGTCGCCCTCTCCCCCGATCCCGTGCTAGGTCGTTGGAGACACCAGCTATTTTTCAAGCCCTTGTGTAATGTATCAGCCCTGCACTGCTTCGGGCGTCCTTTTTTGCAGTTCTAACTCAAGACCTATCCCGCGAAAGCTGTCACCTTTCCAGCAAAACGTAGCTGTACCACTGGATGCGAATTTCGTGCATCTTGAATTCATCAGTGCGACAGCAAACTTCTGACTGCTTGCATCGTTTTGGAGGCAGTTAAAGCGGGTGCCTCCTGCCGTCAGCGCAGCCTCTTCGTCTCCATTTCGCTGCGGTGGCCTTCCGTTTCCTTCGTCGTAGACCTTCTTCATCACTGTACAACGTTACCGGCCTGACACCATTTCCTTGCCGCAAGGCACACCAGGCAAAGAGCGTCCCTTAGATCCGAGCTTTGCTCAAGCGTGAATTTACGTCAGGGGTCAGACTACCTTCACACGCCGTTGATGGTCCAAGGTACTTGAAACCCGAAGTGCGTGAAATCTCAGTGCCATTAATCTTAAAGGATTCAGTCACATCAGTGTTGTATACTCGTTCTAATTCACGATTAGTTTGAGCCCGAAAATCTCCAGGCACCAAGCCTGCATCTGCCGTTTGAGTTTACCGTTATCTTCGCGCGCGAGATTACGTCATCAACACTAGGCAAAGTCATTGAGACCGGTTTCTGAAGGTATGCTTCTCCACCAGAAGGTGGGCGGCGCATGATGTCAACGGTACCACATCTAACAAGGCCACAATGGTTGTCGGAACACTTGACCATTTCACGAATTCGTCTGTCTAGGATTCGCTCGAATTGTTCATACTGTGCGGAAGCAAGCAAGTCGGACGATAATTTGAACAATGTTCAGGGCTGTCCTTCTTCCAAATCGGCATGGTCGTACTACCTGCCAACCGTCGTTCACCAGTTGAAAAATTGCGCAATTATTCAGCGGACCACCAGGGCTTCGACTTCCATAAAATAACTGATAGGTTATTTGGACCTGCCCCAAAGCCGCATCGGGTTCCTCCACAGTGATCTTGTGAGCGCAGGCGTGGATAGAAACCACAGAAAGGGACATACGGATGAGGGGACTCTTCTTCTGTCGAGAAACAATTGCGTCATCAATTAAACGCCTCCTTGCGGTCCATAATAAAATGGCCGTTGATGCCAAAGACCTCTACATCCTCGAATTGGAAAGGGCGGTTCTTAGCAAGTCGGTAAAAAACCGCTTACCCCACCGTCGCTAGACTCGAGCTTTTCGTAGTCATCGTTGTAATGAGTGGCTTCAACGGCCTAGGCCTTTTTTGCTTTCTGGTACTTTTCCCAGTCATTCCCAGTCGACTGTTTTGTCGCTGAGGTACACGTAATAACAAATTAGATACGCAAAACAGTTGAGTTATTTCCCGATCTCCGATCAATCTGTGTAATTTTTGTGGTATGTGGCTTTTATTGTATCTGAAACAGCTCAGCTGAGTGCCGTTAATCTTTGACAATAACAATCTTGCTGCTTGTAAGGGAGAGATGCCGCCCTTCATATACCCACATCAATTCAGACGTACAAACGAATTGTAATGCGCCACCTGCCGTCACTTTCTCATGACAGGGCAAAAATATTGCATTCGCGGTTCGCATGCGGCATCTTCTTCCTTAAAACAGAAAGTACACGACAGGTCCTACGTAAAAGGACCAGTCTGAGCCTTTTGAGCTCCTCCCCCACATTTCCATCACTCAAGTTCAAATCTTACCGTCTCCAGTTGAAGTCAAAGATTAGTCTCTGCTTGACGAACGATAAGGAGATCTCTAGGCACCTAACGAAATTAGATTCGAACATGTTGCGGGACTACTGGAAATGATTTTTGGTAAACTGGTTTCGTTGTGTGCATGGCTAATCTTATCCAGGCAACTCTAAACGATGCTCAAAGGCAGGCCGAATTCATCAACGACTTACAGCAATTTAACAGAGGAAGTGCAGCCATAGTCCCTGATAGCGCGGCATATCAAACGATATGGTGAAATGTTTTGTTATACCACCGCTCACCCCGAGCGACGCCTAATAATATGCTCTCATATCGATCGCTCGAGGCCATGGGATCGACATGGGGAATATCAATGGTCGCTCGGGGTAGCAGTGGTATGACAAAGGCGTTACAACCACACGGGGGACGGTCAGGAGGTACACCCGCCCCTGCTGGGGGCGTGCGACCTTCCTCTCATTCCCCTTGCTCACTCACCCCCAACCCCTAGGCTTTACCGAGAGCCTAACGGCTGCCTACGAAACCTTTGACATGCAAAACAAAAGTTTCCGGTCCGTAGAACAGCGGCGTACCTCCTGACGCCACGCCCCTCAGCGGGGGGCAGGTGTACCTCATGTCGCGCTGCCCAACCACACACTACCAGGAGCGACATGAATGCCGAACAGACATTACAAAGCACCCACGGTGGGCGCAATAATCTACCCACTAAGTAATATTCTCTACTCTCTACACCCGTAAACAGTGACCATATGTCAGGCAGGTATGACAGAAAACGTCCTGAAACCTCATGCGCACGTAAATAAGTGAACGTTGTGCGAAGATGCAAAACTGACGACAATCGAGTTTGTACTCTTTCCAGATACTTATTTTCACCATCTTCTCAGAAATTTTGAGAGATCTACACTTCACATTACGCGAACACGTCGAAAAAGACTAGGTGGTCCTCAAAGCTCACTATTCTATAGTAGTGCAAACCCGTTACCTATAACGCATTAATAGAGACCTTACTGATATTTATTTTGAGCCCACTGACACACTATTGTTGTTCAAATGTAGCGAAGAAAGATTTGTGCCTTAAAGTTTGAAAACATATGAATCTGCTTAACAGTAAGAAATGACACAGGTGTCTTTTAGACCAATCGTTTCTCTCGTTCTGCAATAAGCCGCCGAACTTTGGAAAAGGTGTGATGCAGGTAAGACATTGCATTAACAGGTAGAGTATAATTACTACGACTTTTTTTTCAAAAAGCGTTCCGCATTTTAGTTTTGTGGGTTTTCGCAACACTGTCTAATTGACTTTTTTTCTGACAGCGAAGATCGCCCATTAGACAAGTACCTGATTGAAGTCGCTTTGCCCGAACCAGGGTCAAGCTTGAGGTTCGGGAATCGAAGGGGTGGGGGGTCGTACTGTAGTCTCGAATGGAGGGGGGGGGGGGTCGTACTCTCTCGGTTTTCGCAGAGGACTCTCCAAATTCAGGTTTTTAGATGATGTTTGCATCCATTAATAAGTTGTTTTTTCCAGGTGTGACTACGACAATGAGGAGATTTACAAGCACTTGCGTTTCCTGGAGTTAAAAAATAGGATTGAATATCAAAAAAATTTAATGCCGATTACTGTGCAGTGAAAAATTAAGATTTCCTGTCTGCAGATTTATAGTCAAAGAGAGATTTTCATTTTTTTTCAGATTTTCCCAGGACGTCATGGACACGGTAGTTTTCTGCCTGATACTTCCAGAATTGCACTCTATAAAATTTCAAGTGTTAATTACTGATGACGACCTAAGTGCTTTCCCTACAAGATTATTGAAGCGCTCTTCGAGTCGATGACGGAATGGCAACTGAAGGATGGACTTGCTTGAAAAGTAATTTCTCTCCTGCAGGAAACAGCATCAGAAAATGAAATCGCACCCTATAAAGTTTTAAGCCCGTTTGACACACAGTGATAAAACTATGTTTCTCTGAAACGATATTCTATATGATCAGACGTCTCGATTTACCGAAAAGATATCGACACACTAATCACATAGAACATGTTACTTTTAGAACCTGCCTTTTAAAGCATAGAAAACACATCTACTAAAGCTTTATGAATTTTCCAGGAGCCCCAAAAAATCTCCGTGTTACGGCAGTTTACACGCGGCTACTGCGTTCTCTGGCATGATCGATCGCAATTGAAATATGGATGGACTCCTCGCTGGAAATTTTTTTCTGCCTTCTGAAGGACAGGACGACAGAGAGTGGAATTGTATCATATAAAATTTTAAGTCGTGCTCAACATACAATAAAAACTATGCTTCTCCGCTGCGATGAAGGTATGACGAGGATGGATCGCATACAAAATTCTCATTTTTCATGAAAATATTATTTTTTAGCCGAAGCAGATCACCCATACGTATAAAATTTAGCCACGAGAACCTAGAAGTTTTGATCAATTCACTGTAAAAAAAATTGTGATTTTCTGGATAGAACAGGTTGAATCGACCTCTGGTCGACTTTGCACCAACGTCATCGGAGCATAAAATTGAACGTTCACGAAAAGGTTCATAACTCGGTAAGTTTTTCGAATTTTGAAAATTCTTTTAGCTTTTCATAAAGTAGATAAAACGCCCCTTCTCACGGTGTTAAAATCGTTTTCCAGAAAAGGAGTCGTCACGCGTGGCTGCTGGTTCGATTTTTGTGCGAAAAAATTGAAGTGGCTTCACAAAAATATTCATAACTTGACCAATTCTTCGAAGTTTCAAAATCCTGCTAGCTTTTCAGAAACTAGAGAAAGAGCCCTTTTTTGCTATGTGAAAATTATTGTCCAAAAATTCGGTCTTCATGAGCGGCAGGGGAGGTTCAATTTCGGCTCCATGTCGCGAAAATACGTACCGAAAATCGAACCCCTCCCGCCCGCATTGAAAACCCTTTTCTTGGAAACCGGTTCTTACATGGTTAGATAGCACTTTTGCTCTATTTTTTAAAGAGCGAGCGGGATTTTTGATTTTCGAAAAAATAGCCGAGGTATGATCAATTTTCGGAAGTCGTGAACTGAATCGCGGATCGACCCTTCGCCGTCGTCATCGGAGTGATCTCACAAAAATATTCAGAACTCGACTAATTTTTCGAAATTCAAAAATCCCGCTACCTTTTTGAAAAGTAGATAAACAGCGCTTCTTTACGGTTACAAACTCGTTTAGCAAAAAAGGGATCTTCATTCGGGGCGGGGCGGGGTTCGATTTCTGGTCGATTTTTGCCGCATGAAGATCGGCTAAAAAATATTTTTTCATGAAAAACGAGAATTTTGCTTATGATCCATCCTAATCATATCGTCATCGCAGTTCCGTCATCGCTGCGGAGAATCTTGTTTTTTTGTTGTATCATGTACAGAGCTGGGGTTTTTAGCTCCGTTTTCGTTTTTTTATGACGTTTTCTTAGGATGGGAGAACATTATTTCCGAGAGAAGCCCATCGTCCATCCTTTCTTTTTCCGTTCCATAATCGATTCGAGGAACGCTTCAAAAAATTTATAAGGAAAGCACTTAAGTCGTCGTCAGAAAGTAATACTCAAATTTTTATATAACACAATTTCAGAGCACATTTTCAGATGCAAACGTCGCTACTTCAGGTAGAAGAATGTTCCGTGTCCATGGTGTCCTGAAAAAAAAAACTATATAAATTGAACAGTGATGATTGGAAACTGCTACCAGAAGATCTTTATTTTGAAGTGTCAAAAATAGCGTTCAAAATTTTAAAGAATTTTATTGTGTTTTGAAAACATTATTGATCAGGGAACTCGTTTCATTGTCCTCTTCAGTGCCGAAGCCGCACCTGAAAAGAAGAATCTATTAAAGAGTTAAAACTGCACAAGAAACCTTGAAAAAATCAAGAAATACAAGAAATAAAACAGTGGAAGAGAGAGGGAGGGGGTCGTACAAATTCCGCTTCAGAGGGGGGGTGGGTCGTAAATTTCCAGCAAAAATCGAACCCCACGCTTGACCCTGGCCCGAACCGATAGCTTACAGTAATGAAGTTGGATAATCTTCACCTTCTAAGAGTTCAATACCTAAATACAGTACTGGAGGTCATATATGGTGCATCTATTGGAATGAACTGATATTATACGTGTGGGCCAAATGCGCTGAACGTTCGGACTTCGCACAAAAAAGAAAAGAAACCTTCTGTGCCTCTCGGACAAAGCTCATGGAAACGCCGGTAGAGAGATTTCTCACGCTCTGCGGAGGATGCCAATCCCATTGATATTTCCTTGCCTTTGCTTATGCTCCCGCTACCTGTAGCACAGATGAGCAAGGAGCAATCATGGTATTACCAGCCGAATCCTGGGGCCGGATTCTTCAACGATTTTCGTAACTTTAACGGAGAATTGTAAGCGAAAAAACATAGATAACCCAGCTTATCGCTCACCATATAGCTTGATAAGCAGCGTTATCTGAGCTTTTCGCTTACAATTCCCGTGAAAGTTACGTAAGTCGTTGATGAATCCGGTCCCTGGAGAGCTGCAGTTTGCGCGAAAAATAACAGGGTGGTAAGAAATTCTTTGGAAGTTCGACAGTTTGTCTATTTTTTTATTCAACATATCGGGTAAACCAAATAACGTGGACAAGATTTTTACCACAATTATATAACAACCAATAACGCGAGAAAACGACGACTAAATTACAAAAACACAAACATTAAGGTACATCATGCTTAAGTGGCTTCGAAGTGTCCTCCCTTGGAGAGGATGCAGAGTGCCAGTCGTTTCGCGAAGTTTTCGGCGATGGGCAGCAAGTCGTGGCTGTGAACGGTTCTGTCCACGGTTATGGAAGGTGTTCACCATGGAGCAGGCGCACAATCGCGATAATGATAGGATCTGGCCTGGAGAGGCTCCAAGCACCTCTGCTGCCGTCAAGCACCGTCACAACCTAGAATCGGTCATTTTTCGTGGTATGATCGAAGCCAGCGTAAAGCTCCTGGTCTTCGTGGATAAAGGAGTGAAAATCGACAAAGATGTGTACCAGCGATACATTCTTGAGTCCATAGTTCTTCCTTGGCCCCAGCAGCACTTTTGTGATGCCCATTGGCGTTCCAACAGAACTCTGCTCCCCTACATAGGGCGAAGGGTACGCAGGCGTGGTGCAAGACCAATTTCCCTGACTTCATCACGACTTCGGAATGGCCGCCGTATTCTCTAGATTGGAGTCCGATGGACTACAGTGCGTGGGATATTTTAGAGGCTAGGGAAGGTGTCAAGGAAGGTGGGAAGGTGTCCCTGAAGGAATCCTTGCGCCAGGCGTGGCAGCGATTGATGACCTACAGAATATCGCCGAAAACTTCGGAAAATGTTTGGCCCTTTGCACCCGCTCCAAGGGATTACACTTCGAAATTACTTGAACAGGATGTACCTTAGTGTTTGTATTGTTGTAATTTAGTCATCGTTTTCTCGAATTGTTGATTGTTCTATAATTATGATAAAAAAGCTTGTCCACGTTATTTTGGTTTACGCTGTAGAATAGAACTCACTCAGCAAAATAGTTGTCATCGTTAGTCATTATAGCGTGCCACGTAATAGATATGTCAGCGCTACTGGGGAGACTGGGAGTCAAAGAATTCGCTGTCCACCTCTTCAGCATCTTTAAATTGGTGACTTTTTGCTAAAAATGCCTTAGGGGGCAAAGTGACAATCAAAGAGTGTAATATCCATGGAGTAGGGTGATCGAAAACAATGTCCCAGGCCAGACCCTCTAGTCTTGTTTACACGTCCCTTTGGCTACATGCCACCTAACGTTTTCTTAAGCGAGATGGACGGCAGTACGTCTCGGCCGTTTTTCCTAAACAACGCTCGCCAGTTGAATGGCAAAAATGCTGCTTGTGCACTGTGCACTTGCGGGTGCAATTCGTAGCAACACCTTTTTCGCAAATCATAGATGCAGCAAAAGACACATTGCTAAGTGAGAAGGCCGTTTTGAATTGCGTCGGAGGGTTTTCTTCTCCCAGAAGCCGTACGGCATGCGTCTTGGAATCGTAGACGACCCAACCTTTAGTAATTAGGTATACGCACCTTTCGGTGCAGAAAGTACAAATAGATACCTGGGTGACCCGTGCGCTATCTGACAAGACATGAGGAATCCTTCGAGTCAACAGCTTTCTGTAGGCGAGGAAGTGGAGGCGACTGAGGACAGATGGGTGAGTGCATAGGAGTCTCGTCGTAAAATTGCAGTGCTAACCTTCGGATCCTCTTTGACATCATCGAGAATGGCAGTATTCCACTGCGTGAGAGCGTCCCTACCGAGATTTGTCTTCGATGTCCGCGTGCCCCCTCTGGGAATAACAATGCTGATTTAAATGGCGTTCTCTTTGGATGCTCTTGATGTTTCGAACAGTTGCCGGCGCTCCAATGCCACTGTTATTAAAAGAGGTAAAAATTACTAGATTCTACACATTCTTGCCAACAAGCATCACCATCACCACCTATATATAAAAGAGTTTGTCCGTTGAGTGACCTAACCTGAATGAGATACGCGGCATTATCCAAAACGTGGGCAAAATTTGATATTGAACGTGGGATGTTACTGCTGCAGGGGAAGCGCAGCCTTTTACAGCTTAACACAACAGCACCTACGTGCGTTTCTGAGCATCCTGATTCAAAACCCGTGTCGCCGACTCCGTGTCACGAACATGGGAGGACCACCAAAGATGTAAGAGTAGTAAGGGGACTTCGAGTGTGAGGGCCAGGAGAGCGACCAGGAATCAGTGACCTAAAGGAGGGATCAGGATGGAAGATAACAGTCAATAGGAGGTACACATATAGCAGTGAAGCAGACCAGGAGGTGGCACCAAGAAGGGTGGAGGCAATAAGGAGGGACCATTAGGGAGTTACAAATAAGTGGGAGCAGTAAGGAGGATCAGCTAGGGGATCCATTACGAGTGAACTAGTAAGTGAGGCAAAGCGTGCGGGTTTAGGAGATGTGACAGATGTTGCGCTCACCGTAGACGTGCCATGAGCGTGGAAGGGCAACTTTATGAGGTAGAGAAGTAAGGGGGACCACGACGGGGGGGGGGGGGACCCCCCCCGTCGTGGTCCCCCTTACTTCTCTACCTCAAGACCCGAAGAGCGGCCAGGAAGGAGGAGGAACCTGGGACCTGGACGTGGAACCAGGGATCGGGTTCCTCAACAACTTACATAACTTTAACAGAGAATTCACAGCGGAAAACTCAGATAATGCGGCTTAACGTTCACCGTATCGCTTAATAAGGCGCACTATCAGTGGATTGGGCTGTAATTTTCTGTTACATTGTTGCAAGTCGATAATGAATCCGTCCTCAAAACAGGGAACCAGCAAGAAGGAAGCTATCAATGTAATCAGGCAAGGTGAATTAATATAGTGAACAAGAAATGTACCATCTGCGCAGCTCCTTCCTGTTGATACGGCGGCAAATGCGGTTTCTGAGCTTCTGGAATCAGTGGAAGTGACCGTCGTGTAACAAGAGTATATGCTCAGAAGATGGGTACTCTTCGACACGTATCAAGCATGTTCATGAGAACGGCTGCAGAGGAGCAACCTGAGGGAGAAGTACTGAGCAGCACAAAATAATGACGTTACTGGACGGTCCGGTGAGAATTCCTATGAAGAAAGTAGTGAACGGGTTCACGTTGATAATGTACGCAGCAGGTCTTAGATTTTAGCGAATTTTATGTTTTACAGATATTGCTTTTCGCAGGTCAATGCAAGGCCGCGCGAAGCATGCAAGTGCGAGACACGTCGTTAGGCATGTTGGAGCACATAAAGGATAAAGGATAAAGCACGGCGTTACTCAATCCCTTCTGGGATGCGCCAGCGCATTCTACTTCTACGGGATGTCGTGGAGGCGACATGAATGCGTATTTGGCCATACAATGACTTGCGGTGGCCAGCCGATGAACAAGTCAGCGCTTTAACCTTCCCAGACAAGTCTGGTACCAATTCACCGACCCCGGAGGGATGGAAGGCTTGGTTGGCCTGGGCGGGAAATCCGAACCAGGAACCTGGTATCGGATGCACGCGACAGTCGCGCCTCCTCCGACTGCGCTACACGCCCCAGTTGGAGCACATGTTTATAAAAAATAAATAATAAAATACGAAATCAAGGGGGGGCACATTCAACATCGGCCAAATTAGTGAACTGTTTCTTACGGAAATGAGAAACAAGAGCTCGAAAAACGATAGTCAGTGGGGAAAGGTTGGGAGAATATGGTGGGTTAAGGAGAGCTTCGATAACTAAATGGGTCAATTTTCGCCAAGTGATTTGTGAGGCGTGGTGGTGCTCTGGGTTGTCCTGCAACGGGAGCGGCTCCTCTATTCACTACTGCCGGGCAAAATTTTTGCAACTTCTCACACATTTGGTCTAAATCACAGCAGTAAGAATCTGCTGTGGCTGCCTGACCATCTACAACTCTACAGCAGCACCACAATGAACGAAGCGTCTGGTTTAGGAAGGATGTTGGAGGAGCATCCTAATGTATCCAGACAAATCCCCGCTTCTTGTTCATGTTTGACCCACTCCTCATCTAAAGTTATAATACGGCTTACAAGAGGCTCATTTTTAGAGCGAACTAGCAGCTTGGAGCAAATGTCGAAACGCGCCAGACGCTGCCCATCGGTCATCTCATGAGGCTCCCTCTTCGACATCTTCACCTTGCATCTTCATTCTCGCCAAATATCTTACTGCCGTGATGTACGCCAATGTCCTCTGCTAACGCACATGTATTCGTCTTCGGATTTGCTTCGACGGCTCTCCTCAGAACTTCACCATCAAGCGACGACCTGCGCCCGCGATCCGGTTTTTCTTCGTGATCAAAATCGCCAGAAGCGAATTTTTCCAAGCAGAGGTTCACCGTTCGTTCGCAAGGACAGTCCGTCCCAAAAGAGCTGCTAAGATTACGAAATGCCTTTGCCGCAGAATATCTTAATTTAAATTCGTAAAGCATGATGACGCGTTAGACGGGTCGGTTCATGATTTTACGGAGCATTGGAAAGGGTCGGCTAGAAAAATTAGAGCGACCTCAACATGTTTATAGAAAGAGCAGGAAGAAATCTACCAAACGGAACCTAATTTCGCGGCAGCATAATATTGGGTCAGTCATAAATTTTGCAGCATTTCTTTTTCTTTTAGAAAGTAAACCCGCTGAAGTGTAATAATTTGTTCAAAAGCTTGTTTAATAGCGATGATTTTCAGTTATAAAACATTGATTTTCCTTGCGTTGTTGAGAAGTTTCATTCACTAGAAGGATGACCAGCCGAAATGAAAAAGTGTGATTTCATTTTCAGTTAGTTCAGGCTCAGCAGCAACCCTGCGACTGTGGTCAAGCACATTATGATAGTCACCGGCATGTTCATTGCTAACCGAGCAAATTATTGGAGATGGTATAAGAAGTTCCATTCCGCCCAGAAGGGCAACAAAGGCAAACCACTCCCGGGAGGATCGACTGCTGTAAACAAAGGGCGCCTGCGCAAATCCATCAAGTCAAGTGCCAAAATTGTCTTCGTCAGTTCGTCATGCGATGAGGGAAACCTAAGTGAATCGCTGTGCTTCCGACCGCCAAGAGCTCCTGCACCGGTTCAAACGAGAGGGACTGGATCGAATCCTCACCAGCGATGAAAAGAGGATGCTTCACCACAACTGTAAAGCTGGAAAGCAATGGCTTGAACGCAACGAGCCAGGGTTCTGACGTCAAAACCGGAGCTCCACCGAAGGAAGGTCCTGCTGTGCGTTTGGTGGATGAGTATTGGTCCAGTGCACCAGGAGCTGCTCCATGCTCCATGTGCTCCACGACGCCCGCTTTTGCCGACAACTCGACTAGTTCCAGCAAACATCGGTGGAGAAAGAACGATACGATACGATACGAGCCAGCGTCTTATCCACTAAAGCAACAGCCGAGCGCTCTTCGGAAGCTGGAAGAATCTAGGAATTGAGCCAAGCCAAAATCAAGCAACCACTATACCCTGGACATTACGCCGTCAGACTGCCGTCTGCTTCGGTCGATGTTCTCCGTGGTAGGCGCTTCGCCGAAGTCGATGATGTCACGGCGGTGGTATACGGCTTCGTCAGGTTGAAACCGACCGAATTTTAGAGAGATGTAATCCACTCAGTTCATGAAGAGTGGATGAAGCTCACTGAGAATAAGGGCAATTACTTCGTTTAAGTCAATCAATTTTCTTTTGTGGTGTAATCTTGTATTTGCTGGAAGACAAATTTTGTTGAAAAATTTATCGGTCAACCTAATAGAATATGGCGGTTCAAAGGAAGTCTTGTGGAATTTACATCGTGATTAAACTTATGGAAGCCAATGCTATCACGAAGAAATTTCGAGAATGTTCTACAAGTGGCATGTGTTAGATCATAGGTACCGATCAACAATGGAGAGTTGAGGATTTTTCAAAGCACCACATCAAGAATTTCTTACCATCCTAGTACAAAAACGTCCTTCACTTTGTACGAGATTGTGTAGGACTTGTCTGCTGTAGGCTGATCTTGAGCAGGTCGAATGAAGTCACCGAAAAAAGCCGAACAAGAACGATTTCGGTGACACAAAAGTCACCGAAATCGTTCTTGTTCCGCTTTTTAGTCGTCCGAAATGTTGTCTGTTTAGGCAGACGGCGTTACATGCGTGATCACCTACGACGTCTCTTTGAAGGGCAACGACGAGGCAGCAGAATTTTGTGATGCTCAGCACCCTTTCTCATCGTTGAAGGCTGAGAAACGCAGGGAACAAACCATTTGCACTATTCGTGAGTGCTGATATCTTTGTAGAACTGTACATTGTGTGCCTTGGTATAAAGCTCTTACCAAGTGGAAAGCTGTGAAACTAAAGTGAACGCTTCCACTGGCGATTTCTCCAAACGTAGAATGTACGCGGTACTGGGCCTGGGGGAGAGTGAGAGTGGGCAGAACGCAGGCAGAGAGCGGCCAGAGCGCAGACAGAAAGCGGGGAGTCGGATAGCAGCAGCAGGTGCCGACTAGAAGTGACTGAATTATAGACCTCAACAGGAATTTCCTGCCACCGTAATCCGGCGCGCGATTCGGGTGCGCCCCGTCCTTTAAACTGCCGACCGCGCTGCCGCGCGACCCGACTGCGAGGCCGGCAGCGGATCTTCGTCGGACTTTCAACGCACTTCGATACTGACTAGAACCCACATTTGAATCCGCACAAATATGATGTTGTGGCATCTTATATACTTTAATATTATTAGATAATAGAAAGGAGAGCGGTGAATATTATTATACCTAACACTGTTTACAACTAACATCTCTTATCAACAGCCATGTCGAAGACGAGTTTAGGGGTTCTCGAACTTCCATATGAGGTAGTAAGGGAAATCTGGAGATAGTGAAGACGGATTTGAAGACATTGACGCTTTCAAATCAATCAGCGCGAGAAATTTGAGGAAGCCAGGACGGGGATACTGACAGCCACACAAAATCCTCCAGACGTCCTTAGACCTTGTTTCTTCAATCATAACAGTACATGGAGAAAAAAGTTGCTGAAAAAAACTACTGCCCCGAATGCAAGGAGGGCAAGGGAATGTACATTTATAGACATATATGCGGGAGATGCTCCCAAAATTCCGGAAGGACGACACTCCATACTGCCCAGTCTGCTTTCGCTTACAACAGGATGAAGAAGATGGTTCCAATTACATTGGCTGGATCCAGTGCTGCATATGTGAAGGCTGGATGCACACTGCGTGCCGGCATGGCTCTAAGTTTTGCCCATGATGAGACGCCGTTGTAATTGATCTAATGTCACCTTAATAAGCAGTCGTGTGCTGAGCCGTTATAAAAGTTCGTAAAATACTTATTCTCTGTCTTTTAGAAGGAAGAATGATGTTCCAGTGGCCACTCACCTAAATCACTTATAAGAGTACATGAGATCCCATAACTCACATTAGTGTGGGAATCAGGTGCACTCCAACAGGAAAGGTGACTGAAGATTGGAAGGGAACTCAAAAGAGGGAAAAATGTGGTCGTGTGGAGATAAGTTGCAGAAGTAAGGGAGGTGGCAGCTGTAGTGCCCACAAAGAGCAACCTACTGACCAAAAACCCGGATGCTGGCATAACTTTGTCAAAAGTTTTACCTTAGCTTCCATAAACATGGTCGCTTTAGCGAAATTCTCGAGAATCTTGTGAATACGGATAATAATAGCTAATAGAGAAGCATACAGTACTCGAAATGATTTTGAAACCTGGCGAGGATCCTCTGCGGGCTTCGCGGTGGAATCACGCGGCAGCGCGGTCGGCAGTTTAAAGGACGGGCGCGCCCGAATCGCACGCCGGATTACGGTGGCAGGAAATTCCGGTTGAGGTCTATAATTCAGTCTAGAAATGCCGCACCTCGCCGCTCCGAGCCTTTGCGGGAACGGCGTGACTCATCGTTTTCGCCGCCACCACCCCCGCCGCCCGCAAGTGTGGCAGCCTTTGGCTTTGAAAACTGTCTGAGAAGCACCGTAGTGGTTTTCAAACCGCTGCTGTGCTTCCCAGACAGTTTTCAAAAAAATAGGTTTTTTTTCCTGCGGACATCTGGGTAGGTCAACAATTGCAAAAAATCGCGTCACTTTAGTGCGGGCCGATAGAGCAAAGCCGACGTCTGGAACTGCTATGTCGCGGTTAGAATGTAACCTGGAAAAGGTTTGGGATTGGACCAGTAGCGGAATTACAGCGAACTCACAATCTGTTTGTCAGGATACAGTAACCAAAGCGCAACATTGAGGTGCGCCGCTCACGAGCCAAGTCTCAGCGACTGGATGAACGAGTGGGTGTGGGGGCAGAATCACAGAACGAGGGTCTTGGGTTCGGATCCGGGGTTGGGATTCTGCATTGATGGGCTTGCTCACTGCTCTTTTGCCGATGTAAAGTGTATCTTGAACTCCATAGTGCACCATACTCACGTTACATCTTTATTTTAACCCACATGATTAAACAATTAAACAACGATACTGCCTATTTTCCCTCATCACTTTCTACTTGTCGGAGGTGTAGAGACTTGTACTCCCACGACTCTGGAGATCTTTTGCTTTGAGATGGAAAGTAGTTCACGAAAAATAGATATTAGGTTGATCGAAAAGTCTTGCAACACTTTACATACGCTACTGCCTGTTAAATTTGTTAAAGCTCTCACAAATCTATTGATCTTGTGTGGTGACGTCCCATTGCATTCTCGAAGCATACTATATAAGGGCTCAGCATCCAAAATAACAGTGCTGGGCGATGCTTAGGCGGAATTTTTTTTCGACCTCTCCACGACTTTTGGAGTCGCGATAGTACAACACTGCCAGTTGCTCTGTACCCAACCCTTTACTTACACGCTAATCGTCACCTACTGTACCATAACACGCGTTTGTCAGATTCGTGAGCACCACCCAAATTAACCATCAAGACAAATTTTGACGGAATTTTGCTCTCTACCTACGGAGTCATGAGGCGTACTATAAGTACCTACATTTGCAATGTCTCCCCTCTTAACAGTACGGAAGAGTGGCCGAGGAAAAATAGGCTGCATTACGGTCAAACTATGAAATCAAGAATGGTACATTTTAGAAGAGATGATAGAATTTGTAAAATTTACAAGAAAAGCTTTCTCTATAGGAACCCGAAGACTGATCAGAGAAGGAATAAAACACATCTCGATCTCGTTCGTAAATGAGGGTAAAATGAAAAAAATACAAACAAGCAAAGAACATTACAGAAAATTATATAGGTGTGGCGACTAACAAGGGCCTCCCCAACGAAACAAGCATGTTTTTTTTGGGGAACACGACGTAGCTCTATGCAACGGAAACCTGTCTTCTTCATATCCGACAAGAGGTTAAAAAACAGTTAAAAAATGAAAACGGTGACTGGCCGAGGTCAGAACGCATTCTGCATGTTGTTTTGGATGCAGGTAGATTACTGTGGGTGTCCTAAGGATGGCGGGGCCATGATCACTGATTTTGTTCTTTTTTCGCCTATGGAAACCATTTAGGCTGCTGACCACAAATCTGCCATTCCTTTTCTAAATTATCTATTCCTCGTGAGCTACTTTCCATCTCAAAGTAGAAGATGGGAAAGCAAGCCTGATCATATAGCTGAAAAAACAGATTTAGAGTATTTTACGACTTTTATAACGGCTCAGCACACGACTGCTTATTAAGGTGACATTAGATCAATTACAACGGCGTCTCATCATGGGCAAAACTTAGAGCCATGCCGGCACGCAGTGTGCATCCAGCCTTCACATATGCAGCACTGGATCCAGCCAATGTAATTGGAACCATCTTCTTCATCCTGTTGTAAGCGAAAGCAGACTGGGCAGTATGGAGTGTCGTCCTTCCGGAATTTTGGGAGCATCTCCCGCATATATGTCTATAAATGTACATTCCCTTGTCCTCCTTGCATTCGGGGCAGTAGTTTTTTTCAGCAACTTTTTTCTTCATGTACTGTTATGATTGAAGAAACAAGGTCTAAGGACGTCGCTGACAACATGGTGGTGAGCGGCGCACCTCAGCGTTCCACTTCGGTTATTAAACCGGTAAAAAGCAAAATGTGAAATCAATGTAATTACGCTACTGTTCCAACCCCAAACCTTTTGCAGGTTACAT